>OMLC01081265.1:0-22161 GCA_900302585.1 Regalecus glesne
GGAAAGAAAAGGCATGATATAATGAAATGAAAGTGAGAAACGGTGATGAGAGAGAGAGAGAGAGAGAGAGAGAGAGAGAGAGAGAGAGAGAGAGAGAGAGAGAGAGAGAACAAGACAGCAGCAGGTAGGTGGAGGTGAAAGCAGACTAAGTTAAGGAAAAGAGGTGAAATGCAGACTGAAGCGAAACAAAAGAGGTTAGGGTAGCAGGTGGAAGCCAGCAGCAGAGAAAGCAGCTTTTTGTTAAGAGGAAAGGCAAAGCATTAAATCGTATTTGTTGAGTAGCACTTGTTCTTGCTTTATCCCACCTGCCTCAACCTCTCCAAGCATTGAACAGCATGTATCTGTGTGTGTTTGTAAGCACACACAGTGTAGGTGTTTATATACAGACTGCACTATAAATATAAAGAATACAGGAATCAAGGTCAAGGTGAGCAGGATTCTGGTAACTTCCTAAATGGGAGAAATCCATGCAGCATATGACCCAATCTTAAATGCGGTGACCCTAGATTAAGCTGAATACACAGCTTAACAAGAAGAGGGAAACATCTGACCCCGTCTTCCCTCTGCTCCACTCGTCAGAGTTGACACACTGGAATGCATACATACGCTTTGCTCTAACATGTAAACATGCATGTTGACATGTGACTGACATGCTACGGGTGCACAGTATGTATACGTGCCTGCCTATTGGAGCTCTTTGACTTCTGTAGTGTGTAGGGCTCTGCTTCCATATTGCAGTGTTTGTGCTTTATTCTATCTGTATGGCTGCACACGTCTGTGTGTGTGTGTGTGTGTGTGTGTGTGTGTGTGTCAGCATCATTGAGAAGTGTGTGACAGGGCCACACTGAGCAGCGAGTCCCCTGACTCTGCCCAAGATGGATTAGTGTGCTGTGTGTGTGTGTGTGTGTGTGTGTGCATGTGTGTGCATACAAACAGTGACGGATGGGTCGCTCAATTCTCAGCGATGGAGTTGCTTGGCACAGCCAGCTGCATGCTCCTACCTTTGACTGCAACAATCTAAAAACCCTCAGAAGCAGGATTGCCTATGACAGCAAGTCAAGAACCAGTAACCCCCCATCCCCACAGACAGTCATCCATGACAGTAGCAAAGAGCCACAAGGAGAATAGATAAGCAACATTTTTCTGCTCACCTATCAAAGACTGACATGGCAAAGCGTCACAGGGAGTCTCTCTTGCCGTCCCTACCCCACAACCTGTAATCATTCCGATTGTTTTAGTCACTCTATGCCTGTCCACAAATCTGCTTCGACCAGTCTCTCGGTACATTAGCCCTTGCCTCGCCTTCCCTGCTTGATTTTCTTTCTCTATCACATACTTTTTTAACTTGTATTACACTAACATTTCTGAAGCATGTCTATTTCCCCATCTCTCCGCCTCTCCACATCCTGCATGTCCCCTCTCGAACAAGTGTTGACGGGAAGAGTGGCCAGGAAGAGGTCTGGGTCTCAATTAACCATTGTGGCAGATGGCAGAAGGCCCTATCACATGGGAAGAAACATGTATTTGCAGTCTGTGCACCCAGTAACCCATCTCTCTCAAGCGACCTCTTGAAAGACAGTCTGTTTGTGTGTGTGTAGGAGTGTGATAACCTATTAGAATGAACATGTGTATGTTTAGACACAGAATGGCTTGGGGACCAATTAACTTCTGGAACTGCAGTGAACTCCATATAGACAACAACAACGGCATCAACAATAATCTTCTTTATAGGGACAGTGCGTATTAATCAACACTCAGAAAGTAAATAAGCCAAATTTAGCCTCCAGGCTGATTTTCATCAGTTGTTCTAAGTAATTAGGGGTTCAGTGTCTTGCTCAAGGACACTCTGGCACGCTTTCTGAAGAAACCCATGATGGAACCACTTATCTTCTGGATGACTGCCCTACCTCCTGAGCAATGCAGCCCCTACATACAAAAGATGCAAATGCCCTTGCAAAAAAAAATTATATCAGGATATGAAGCGACAGTTACCAACATTACTAGAATACAACTACAGTCGTTAAGTGTTGTGCAAGACAGCTAGAATGTATTTGTATATGTGCAAGTATTTGTTTGTAAAGGTCTATTTATACCTTATTATGTGTTTACCGATTAATAAATAGTGCAAGATGAAATGCAAATGAGTGTATTGCTGTATAATAATGAGACATCACCAGCAGGTCCCCTGATCTGGAAGAAGTCGCTTCACCACCTTCATGAGGCCACACAGACACAATACACAGATAAGTCTTTACAGGAATAGATTCAAAATGTCTACTGTCACTCCGGTTGTACAAGTTTTGATTTATTAGGACATGGGCTGTAGCTAGCGGGTGTGGTTTGACTGTGAGACACGGGGAGAAAACGGCAGTCCCAGCTGGTCAAACTGCACCCAATTAACCTCTCTTCCCTTCTTTCTGTGTGTATTTGGCTTGTGTCAACAGAAAAAAAAGAAAAATAGATTCCTGTATCAGTACCTTAAGTGGAAATGTGGAATTCTCTGCATTTTAACCCATCCTATTGTACAGGTGCAGTGAGCTGCCACCATATGGCACTCGGGGTTCAGTGTCTTGCTCAAGGACACCTTGACATGCTTTCCACAGGACCGGGGATCGAACCTGTAACCTTCAGATTGCCAGACGACCGCTCTACCCACTGAGCTATGCAACCCCTTCCTATCTGGATGGTTACTCTAGATTTTCTCAACTCTGCCAGACTCTCGAACATGTGCTCTTTACTAATCATAGTGGTGCTACACAAACATAATATTAAGATTTGGGTGAGGTTGAAAGGCAGGCTAGAAGTCCTGCGAGGTTTCTGCAAATCTAAGGTCGCCATCTTGGTGTGTGCATAGATGATGATGATATCAGTACACCCGCGCCCCCTCGACAGTGAGGGATCCATTTTATATGTCACAATTAGACCCTACATGGTGGGAGTGGACACAGACTAGTAAGGCATAGCCCTCCACAGAACCGGGAAGCCTGGCAACATCTTAATGCCATGCTTCCTGGTTAGCTTGGTGAACTCCCTGCCAACCAGCTAAATTCTCCCTGGCTGCAACACACACGCCCAGAAAAACTCCGTGCAACCCCTAAAAATCCTATTTACGCACCAAACTCAAGTGAACTCCTACCAAAACTAAATATGGTGTTTTACCTATAATATTTACAGAAAAAACCTGGAAAATCCACTCACAAATGCTCTCGCACATCTGCTTTGTGAGGAAGCAAAAGAGGAAGAGAGAGAGAGGAGAGGAAGAGAGAGAGGGAGGAAGAGAGAGAGGAGAGCTGGAAGTAGTGTCGAGGGAGCACAGGAGACAGAACTAGAGAGAGAGAAAGACATGGGTGGAAAAAGCCAGGGATGATCAGAGAGATATTTAAGAGGAACGATCAGTCGTAGCTAGGGGGAAAGTAATGAAGTAAGGCATAGTAAAGGCATAATTAATTCCTTACCAGAAAAAAAATAATCAAAAAAGCCAATATGGAAACAATGGAACAGAAAGCAAAAAAAAACAAAAAACTGAAACAGACTCCAGTCCTAGTGCACCTCTGTCTTATAGCACATTTCAACACCAATGCTACTTTCAAGTGGAATCGTTCCACTGGAGGACCCAGGCGGAAGAGAGATTGATGGACCGTACGTGTGTGTGTGTGTTGTGGTTGTGTCTAAGTGTGTATGTTTGTTCACATTTCTAGCCATATTGTTGGAGTACATAGGGCCGAGGCTGACGGATGAATCTGCATGTCAATATTATCGGCTGAAATTAGCTAATTGCAGATGAATTGGCATTAGCGTCATAATGGCCGATAAATTACAAACATAAACACCAGATCCAACATTTATGCGTTAATATATCCCTTTAGGACCAGGTTCAATCTTTGCGGGCTTCTCCCTTTAGAGCTGCTGTGATGCGATCTCATTTTAGGTGACATCATCATTTCAGATATGTGACCAAAGAAACGCATCCTGGCTCATTGACATATATGTGAGGATCGCAAAATGCATTGTGGGATGTATGCTTTTTGTTTGTGTATTTCAGTGCTCTTATCCCTTCTCAGCCTCCATATGGACCCCAAAAAGCTTTAAAAGCTGCACTTCAGAGTGACAATGGCTGATGACCTTAGTGACTGGAGTGACATTGATGCTGAGGACAGCTGTTACTTTGAGGAAACGGCAATAAAATAGAAGATTCAGAAAAGGTTCTGATAGAACTGCTGACCTGCTAACCAAGTCTCACTGCAAACATGCCCGCTCTCTTGGAAGTCACATGAGTCTCCCTCCCGAATACAGATTGTGGCTACTCGACATCCACAAACTGTATACAATATCCTGGATATCAATTTTTTGAGTGAGCAAGGGTGTGTGTGTGTGTGTGTGTGTGTGAGAGAGAGAGAGAAAGAGAGAGAGGGAGAGAGAGATAAAGACCAAGTGATGGAGATAGCGAGAGTGACAGAGAGAGAGTCCTGTAGGTCTCTGTGTTATGTAAACCTATCAGTTTTCTCAAAAGTTTGCCAGTTGAGAATAAAGGTCGCAGTGCTCCATCTGTGAAATGAGTTTTAGCAGGTTGGGACATCTGCGACTGGGTGTCAGACTTGTTTGAGGAGGATTTCAGCAAGTCTGCCAGAATACATTTTTATCATGTCTTAATGTACATCGGGTTAAACATTGGGGCGACATAGCTCAGTGGGTGATCGTCTGGTGATCGGAAGGTTGCAGGTTCGATCCCAGGTCCAGCAGAGAGCACGTCCTATAGCAACACACTGAACCCCTAAGTGCTCCCCTGGCCCACGCTATATAATAGGATGGGTTAAAATGCAGAAAACTGCAAATCTCCCCTTGACCCTATGCACTTGTACGTCGCTCTGGATAAGAGCGTCTGCCAAATGCCTGTAATGTAATGTAAGGGAACAATCCTTTATTATTATTTTTTCAAATGTCATAATTTTTAATCAAACCCAAAGTTTTAAGATCTAAAATGGTTTTATTCCATGCTTGCATCTACTGGAGGCTGAGAAAAAAAAGCTTCTAATAAACATTGAAGATTCTAACACAACAATGAGCTGACCCAAGCAGAGCACCAGGTATTGGAACTGATCCCAGGATGATGTAACTGAGGGTCATGCTCTAAACACCCAAAAGGTGAATTTGATCGATTGGCTGTGTACTGCATGTATCAGTCCCTCTGTCTGTGTGCTATATGGGGCATATTTTCATATTTATTAAAATTATGCCTGTGAGACATTAGGAGCAGGTGTGAAGGCACAGCTTGAATTAACAGAGTACGCTCATTTTCTTAGGATTTTATCCAAGGGAGTAGGCTGCATATGAGTGTTAGAAGATGTGCGACTCCTCGGGCTATAGAAGTTCAAAGAGGTTTCTGCATGTAGCACATGATTTAAGCAGCTTACCTCTAGTTATTCAATCATGTCAGATGGTTTGCCTATATGTATGTCTTCAGACTGTATACGTGGGTTCATGTACACCTAACCTGATTCTAAATAACTTCTTTTGACAATATCAATGTAAATACAGATACACATACAAATATGGGGGAAGCATTGCTCAGGGAGGTAGGGTGGTCATCTAGTAATCAGAAGATTTGTGGTTTGATCCCCAGCTTCTTCAGGAAGGCTGTCAAAGTGTCCCTGAGCAAGACACTGAATCCCTGCCACGGAGTGGCGACCTGTCCAGGGTGTTTCCTCACCCTTTGCCCAATGAGCACTGAGATGGGCTCCAGCATGACTACACAACCGGCCCCCGGATACATATGAAGTCTTTAAAAAAACACCAATGGAGAGGAGAGAGCTAAAAAGAAATGAACATAGTAATCCAGATTATATAAATGGTACATGGACTTGTTCTTATATAGCGCTTTTCTAGTCTAACAACCACTCAAAGCACTTCACAATGAATGCCTCACATTTACCAAGCTATGCAGCGAGATACGAACCCACAGCACCCGAGTCCCAGGCATGCGTTCTACCCACTGACCCACCACGGCTCTATATAATCTATTGTGCCCCATACACCCCCTAACCCACTAGATATCGAGTGTGTGATGTAGTTAAGATGAGGTAAAGCAATGGATGTAGCAGATGTAAAATCTTTCTTCATCAGTCGTCTCACTTTGCAGATGATTGCATGAAACGTAAAACAGGCGTGTACTGACTAAGATTGAAATAAATCACTTGAATTACTGGATTATTTCCCTCATTTGTTGAGCACTCTCCCCTCCATTGATGGTTTCCTTAAAGAGTTTTATATAGATATACACGTATACAGACAAGCCCAGCAATCTTCACAATATTAACTTTAAAGCCCTGGGAATGCATGAATAATGATTACTTGGGTTGGAGGCAGATTGAAAGAATGAAAGCAAAAAGCCAAAGATAAAGGGGTTGTATCTTTTGATGGGAGTAGATGAGTTAGCCAGTCTGATAAAATATTGATACACTTATTCAGCGGGGGAGAAAACCTGCAAAGGTTCATGACGAATCACAGAATATGATAAACTGTATAGCAATTCAAGGGATTTCTTGACATTTGAATTTCAATCTACTTTTTTTGCCGGCAATTGTCATATCATAGGAAAGGACCTCTGTGTTAGCAATTTATAAAATGCAATCCACATACGTGTGCTTTCTTCATCAGAATTAATAAGCACTGCCAAGTCCTATCATTGGCTTGCAACTAATGTGGGCCTTTGGCTCAGTGAAGTCAGACAACGCTATTTTTAATTAAACGGGAAAGAAGAAACATAGAAACATTCCCACAATGCACAGGGGCGGGGTACATCCATGGCAGCGTTTCTATGAAACTGGACTTTCAGGCTGTGAAAATAGTGAACATGAACAGCGGCAAGAGTTACTGATACACTAAACACCATCATGGCGGCACGGTTATACAGATATATGTACTCATCTCCTCCATCATTTCAACTCGTGTCTACAGCTGTTGTCCTGCGTTCACAAGTTCTGTTCGTGCATTTAGATAATTCCGCTTCCATTGGTCAGTAGGTACCACAACCATTTGCATTGTGTATAAACAGACCTTACAGACGACCCTGTGTCTTACATTTCACCTTTTTTATTACATCTACTCTTATTGCATATTTATAACTTATTGATGTGCAAGAGGACAGTATTTAGAAAATAATTATTTGGATTGTGACCTGGATCTGTGTGACGTGCCATATGAGCTCAGGTGTGAGGGTTAAATACTGTTCTGATTTAAACTTCTCTGTGTGCTTGTGTGTGATCTTTTACATCTCTAACCATTAGAGTGGACATTTTGGACTTGGGTTAGGCTGAGTCCACACTCTTATCTGAAGATACATGAATTAGCTGTTCATCAAGAGAACATGTAATGACCTCGGTTTAGTTTTGACAAAAGTTCTTTCCCTAAGTGACATTCAGTGTTTGACTACATGGCCACTATTAATTTTTGTAAGACTTTTTGGTGTTGGACTGATTAAATGGCAGAGAAAGAGTTCTCTTAACTGACACCCTCCCTTTCCTCCCTTTTGTGTCATTTCCCCTTTCTTATTTGCAATCATCTCTCGCCGTCTGTCGCCTTCACCTACGTACACTGACAATCAATGCGTTTTTCATTTTTCCGAAGTCTGTCATTCTTCTTTTCTGTTCATTTTCTCATTTGCTCTCCGTCTCTCTCTCACTCCGCCCCTCCTCTCTCTCTCATAATCACCCCCCCACACCCCTATCGACAAAGCGACCTTGAACAGCAGGCTGCTAGTTGGCTCTGTGTTGATGATGCAAGGGTCACCACGCTGGCACTCAGATTTAATGGACTCTGATGTACCACTACAGGGGCCCCTCGCACGTAGACACAAATACAAAGATGCCTCCCCTTCCCCCAGCACGCGCACACACACACACACACACGCACACACGCACACACACACACACAAACACTGCCAGTGGTAGTCCGTCAATCAGAGTATCAGTCGCAGTCCTCTTCAAGCCTAATTATCTAAACAGCCTCATCAGCTCCAGAATGCATACCCTAACAAACCAGACACACATCTACAAAGCGACACACCTGCATGCACCAACAATACACACAGAGGACCGTGAGTTTGGAATATTATGGTGCAGCACTTGGCTGCAGAATGCTGAGCACTTTATACTTAGGACACACGCACACACACATGCGTGCACAGACACACACACACACACACAATGGCCAGTGGCATTGCTGACTAAGTTTTAAGTATGTGAATCTTCCAAATGCACATAACTCCTGCTCCTAAATCAGCCTTCACTCTTCCACAAAGTCTTTCCACTGGATTCTGGAGCATGGCTGTGGGGATTCGCTCCCACTCAGCTATGAGATCATTAGTGAGGTTGGGCACTGATGTTGTGGAGCAGGTTGGGCTCAAAGTCAGAAGAGTAATTCATCCCAAAGGTGTTGGATGGGGTTGAGGTCAAGGCTGTATGCAGACCAGTCAATTTCCACCACACCAAACTCAGTAAGCCACATCTTTATGAAGCACAATTTGTGCAAGGGGGCATTGTCATGCTGAAAGAGGAAATGGCCTTCTCAAACTGCTGCTACAAAGTTGGAAACACACAATTATAAATAATCTCAGTATACGCCATAGCATGAATCTGTTGTGTCGGGTATTACAGCCATCTAATCACAACAAGTGAGTGTAATTTGCCATCTGGAGGAACAGAAATCCAGCATAGGGGCTCCCTGAGGACCGGGATTGAGAACCACTGCTTTATATCACTTCAGCCGAAGCTTGGGATTGTGCACGTTGATGACGGGCTTGTGTCTGGCTGCTCGGCCATGGTCACCCATTTCCCAAAGCTCCTAGCAAACGGCTCGTGTTGATGTTGTTTCCAGAGGCAGTTTGGAACTCGGTGGTGTGGGTTGCAACTGAGGACAGACGATTTTTACACGCTTCAGCACTCGGTGCTTCCATTCTGTGAGCTTGTGTGGCCTCTTGTTTCATGGCTGAGCTGTTGTTGCTCCGAGATGTTTCCACTTCAAAAAGAGACCTGGGATTGACTGGGGCAGTTGTAGCAGTGCAGTAGTTTGATAAACTGAATTGTTGGAAAGGTGGGATGCTTTGAAAGTGCCACATTCAAAGTCACTGAGGTCTTCAGTATGAACCATATTACTGCCAGTGTTTGTCTATAGAGATTGTGCGGGAGTACGCTCGATTTTAGGGCTCCGTTAGCAATGGTTCGGGCTCAAACAACCAAATCCAGTTGAAAGGAATGCCGATATACTTTTGGCCATGTTGCGCAATTAATAATAATTAATGGTTTAAGTTGATATAATGCTAAATTTCAATACCATAAATGCTCCACAGTGAAGGAAGGAAACTCAATTCAATCAGCACCCATCTGGGTGATGCGCAGTAGCCATTTTGCACTCCACATCTACAACAGATCATCTTCAGGATCAAGAGGATCATAGAGCCAATTACCCAGTGGGCGATCAGGTGGACAATGCCAGGTTGGGAACTTTATCAAGGCATTGGGGAACACTGCTTTTTGATTAAAGGGCCAAGGGATTTTTTACGATCACAATGAGTCGGAGCCTTGGTTTAATGTCTCATCCAAAGGACAGTGTCTCCTGTCACTACACCAGGGCAATGGGATTTTAATTAGAATCAGTGGGAAGACTTCCCCCTGCTGGCCCACCAAGACCATTTTAGTATCACTCTAGTTTTCTCAGAAGTCTCCCCTCCAAGTACTAGCCAAATCCATACCTGGTTAGCTTCCATCATTAGGCAGAGCCAAGCTAATGTTGAGTGAGGCTGCTGGCGTGCCCATGCACCCATTGACACTGACGACAAAATTCAGACATCAGTAGTCGTCCTTCTCTTAAGAGCACAATACCAAGTACCAGATCTTAATATGAAAGTAATAGACTGCTGTGGCATACGCGAGCACACGCACAGTTTGGAGTATGACAGTGCGGTAGCTGTAGGACACTCGCAGGTAGTGTGGATGATTATGGTGGCGGCTGCTTGGTTGTTCAGGACATGCACATGTGGTGTCGGAGTGTGTGGCAGAAGTTAGTAAAACATTTAAATTCACTTCCATGTCAGACTGGATTATTTCTTGCCATCTTAAACATAATAACTGCACACACACACACACACACACACAAGCGATATTTTCAAGCATTAAATGGAACAAAGTGTTACTCAATACCCCTCATATCTGGGAGTTCTTAGACATTTGCTCATTTCGCGCGGTATTACTCTGATTGGCTGTGCAACCATTATGATCTGTGCTTTAAAGGTACTTAGTTAAGGCAGCAGTCCGCTATTAAACCTCGATTTAGCAATTTAAGGCGAATGTTAAAGATTCAGATGCTCCAGTGGAACATCTGAAAATCAACTGCTGTGGTACATGCTTAACAAAATATTTCACATCCAAGTCATACAGCCTATTAGAACCAACTATAATTGCAGACAACTGTTAGGATTTCAATTTCAATGGAGTAAAGCATGACAACATGTTGAACTGGACATATGAATGGGCCTAATAAAAGAACAACTGTGAAGTGTCCACCGATTGGCCACAGTGCATCATCAAATACATATTCAGTGACTTCTTAGAATGCTATATGCACCACCAACTCCTGCAGCCTGAATAATTGTCTGTACTATACAAACAAGTGTGCAAGTTTTTTCCAAGACGATGGATAAGCAGCATTGCCGTTTCAGGTGTAATACCATAAACATGACAAGTTAGTTGCTGAAAGGTTGCCAATCCATTTCTTGGAAACCAAAACAATCTTTATGTTTACCTGGAACAATTTTATGTAAAGAAAATATACAAAGTACACTACATGCTGTCTGTGAAAGTACGATATTGTGCCTTTATATGCTGTGTCTTATAAGGTGTGCCTTTATATCTGTTTGTCAGTGAAACATTAACAAATGGACATACATTTCCACAAAATGTTGTTTAACAGGTTGGTAGAGGAACTATTAACTAAATCATAGAGGTGAAATTCTGTAGATATCAACTTCACTTGATTTTGCAAATATAATTCCTAAACATATAAGTTGCAATGAAATTAATTGCTTGGAATCTCTTGACTGGAGAGGACTGATGTTTTAGTACCTTTTAAAACACTACTCTTGTTCCAAACCCAATTCCCCGGTGTCAGTTACTCAGTCTTACCTGTGCATTTCTTGGGGCTTCCAGGTCTTTTGCCATGCATCCCCAATTTGCAGTTGAAATTTTCCTCCCAGAACTCAGCAAACCAAACATTCCTCCTATTGTTGGACAGCGAACGGCTACGGAAGTACCGGTCAAATGCTATGGAGAGAGGAGAACATAACAAAATGAAAACTGAGAGCCAGCTGACTCCTTGCCACTAAATGAACACAGTATTTTAAACTAATGGGGGATCTGCTGTTTTCCAGACACAACTAGATTTTTCTACTTCTTGAATGTATCATATTAATGCACATAGCTTGCAAACAACGGCATCAATTTGATCAGAGTATGAGACCGCTTATGATATAGTAGCCTGGAGCAGTTTGTGGTCCCGTGTCTTGCCCAAGGGCACTGTAGTAGGTAAGGGTGGTGCCTACCATCAACATTATACCACTTGTCTGATAGTACAAGTTCTTCATGGTACCAATTATTAATCCAACAGCTCTTTATCCCTTGGTCTGGCTTCTCCAAACTGTCTATATGTTATATATATATGTGTGTGTGTGTGTGTGTGTGTGTGGAAGGGAGAGTGCTCAACAAATAGAGTAAAGTAATCCTGTAAATCAAGTGATATCTTTAAGTCTTGTGCAGTACAAGCCTGTATCATGCTTCATGCAATCAAGACCTGGCAGGGGATGTTTGTGTGAAGAATCTCACAGATGCACGCACACACAGACAAACACACGCATGTGTGCGCATGCGCACACATACAAACAAGCTGCAGGGTTTCTCATTTTGTTTCTAAAACCCTATGCATGTCCCCCCAAAAAGTGGCCTTTTCAAACAGACATCTTTGATTCAAGACTTGGAATGACCAATATGATCCTAAATATCGATCCGGCAGGAAAAAAATAGAGGAGGAAATGTAATTTCTTACAGCCAAGGAACAGAACCCCAAAAAAGCTTTAGAAAATAATCTGTAGATCTTAAAATCAATTCGACATCTCACCTGTAGCTGGAGCAGTGATACTGAAATAATGAAGATATGATCAGATCTAACCCTAACCCTCTATTCAGTATAATGCTCCTGTGTAGCCCAATGTGCAGTACTTGGCATTAACACAGCCAGGGTTAGGAAAATTATTGATTGTGTAGCCTTCCATATTAAAAATGCAAGCAAGCTGTTACTTAGCAATGGCACTGCAAAAAGGCTTTGAAATGAAGTATCCGCCAAATAAGTTATGTTTTGCATTAGATACCACGGTATTACTCAAAAGTGACTTCGGTGGAGCTGCTGGGAGCTCCTGGTGATAACAATGGCAAAGAGAAGTAGGAGAGAGCAGGCATTCATCGTCCCAATTTCACAAAATACACTTGGCAACTTGTCTAACAGTATTTAAGTGGAGAAGTAGGGAGAGAAAGGATGTAATACATCGTATCACTCATGGGAATGGAAACACCCGTCAGCAGCTGGCAGCTTGTTCACAGGGAAAAGAGATGAGCGAGACACATGCACACCTAGTCTCTTATCCATGCAAGCGACTGGAGGAACCTGGAAGTGCTCTTATTCTCTACGATGTTAGCCACATCAGATAATGCTGACTATATTTACCTACCTCACCCTTCTGTTGTTGATGAGGAATGCACGTTAGCTGTCATCATCTCAATATGTATCACTTTACAAAACGTCATCACAACCCCATTGGTGCTAAAGAAAACCAGCTAGCTCCAGATATCCTGATGCATGTTCAATAATACAGGTAATGGAATGACAAAAAAGGTGAATCGGTTCAACTCGATAAGAAATGTATTCAGAAACATTTAGTCACTCAAACAGGTGACATCTTCAGTCTGAACTGACTGCAAGAATCCCCCTTATAAACAAGATAGCTAAAAGTGACATGGTTTCCAGTGGTATGAACACAGGGTGACTTATTTATTATTACTATGGGGCTAACACAGGCCACAAGAGGGATTTTTAAATGAATTTATACCCCGATGACAAAATAATGTCATCTTCAGCACCACTGGGGAAGTAGTGCAGTAAAACAAGCACATCAGGGAGGGTCTTTAAGATGTGAGGAAAATCCTTAGGGCCTGCTGGACTGACTTGCACCACCTGAACCTTGCATGACTAACTGCGAAAGCTGACAAGGGGTACCTTAACAAATGTCTCCTGCTGTCGGGTAAAATGATCCTGGGCAGGTCTGTGAGGCTCAATGTGTGCTATTAGTGACAGGTTACTCACAACATAATTCCCCATGCTATGTACATTAAAAAGATGCTCATTACACGATTAGTGTAGGCGTACATCAAACTAGAAGGTGACAGATATGCATTACATTTAAAATCCGGAAGATTTACAGACAAAAAAATGTCCATTTCGCAGGTTTGATCCCTCTGCTGGGCATCAGGAAAGGACATCCGGCCTAAATCCCCCATGCTCAGTGAATGTGAGGCATAGGATGCAAACTGCTTTAAATGGTCGCTGGACTAGAAAAGTGCAGTATATTTTCTCCCCTAACTTAAAAAAATCCCGATCTTATCCAAGACAATAACTAACCCACTAATATCCCTATAGTGATGTGGTAGTTGCTCATTTTAATGGTTGCTGCCAAATGGGACTTTCCTTGTAAAAATGATGCATAACTTCTAAGGGTCTACTTCCAACAGCTTCACAACAGCAGCCAAACACAGGAGAATAAGGGCGGTAGTGGAGAGTTTGAAGGGGAAAGAACAGCTATTGCAGAAGAGGCTCGTAAATAAGCCTTACCGACAGATACTAAAACATCTACAGTAAACCTCCGGTTCTGTTATCTGAGTTTTGTTTGTTCACCTGAAGAGATGGTCCTGACATTATTGCAGTGGTGACTTGTTTCACTTCAAATGGATGTCTGGGAGGAATTTTGCTAAAACACCACTGTAATTACCACAGCCTTCATAGGTTTCACCAAGTTAAAAAAACAAGACTTATGGACTGGGGCTTTTAAGTCCACCCAGATCAAGTACTCAGTCATTTCAATAGCGGCTATGGTAGTAGAATTAGGAACAGCAGCACTTACTTCCTTAATTTTCCATGTGTATATTTTGCTGAAAGATATTTAATTATACTGTTTGTTACTCAGTGCATCCCTGCTCATCTTGATAAATCCTCTTCAGGGGCCATGTTACAGAATCATCCTAACTCGCAGATCCTATCTTAACTGTTTTGTAACCATGGTAAGTAATTAAGATAGGAACCTGATTTAGGATGAAAAGCTGTTACAGATTAACAGTTCCAGAGTCAATGCCCCTGTCCTAATTCTAGATGGGAAAAATGTATACGCAACCATCCTAAATGCCCTAAATCTTACATAAATGTATGCCCTAATCTCAGGATAACCTTTAAGATGTTCCAATTTTGACCTTTCCATCAGGTGATGTTAGCAATGGCAGCATTTGGTGCTGTCCCTTCACAGGGTACTGATAAAACTATAAAGTTCACGGTGGCATCCCCTGAAAAAAAGGAGAAAAAGCCGAAAGAATAAGTAGAACTGGGTAAAATCGGACCATGACCCTACAGACTGAAGATGTCACCTGTTTGAGTGACGAAAAGTTTCTGAATAAACTTCTGATCCAGTTGAACCATGAACCAATTCACCTCTTCTTATGATTCTCATACCTGGATTACTGAGCATGCATAAAGACACCATGATCCTATAGTTAGCAGAGCCATAATGACCAGGTATCGAGAGGCCGACCCAGCGACATGGGGCTCTCGGGGTAAAACTGACAAATACATATGGCCCCAGGTTTTCTCTGACTCATGACACCTCTATGAAATGTTAAAACCCGTAGCATGTGCTTTCATATAGACTGACTCATGCTTCGACTAATTTTAACTTGAACATGGTCTCCATCTTGCTCTCAGCTTATAACCGGTCTGTGTTTTCCTCACTCAATAATCTAATAGGGAACTCTGACAGGGAGCAAATGACGACGTCCTCCCTGGCCCTAATGACAAAAACTTGTTGCCTGCTAGGACTGAGAGCAAAGGAACGTGGGTGTTTTCCACTCTCCATTTGTGATCTTCTTTTTTCTCTGCAGTCTCTTAGACCCCCCACACACACACACACATGGGCACGCACACGCGCAGCACACACACGCACACGCGCAGCACTTACCATCCACAGAAGCTCGTTTGGGCAGGATAGTGATGGCTCCCTCAGCCATCCTCTCCTGGCCAATCACAGGTGAAATTTTTGATCCCCAGCTGTCTGATCCCACCCACAGGAAGTGTCCTGTCTGGTTGTTCCTTTTTGCTGCATCCAATATGCGCCTGATCCAAATAGGTAGAGAAAGAAGGTCAAAACCTCGTCAGCTAGCGAACTAATCGTAGCAAACCAAAGTCCTTCAAACTTTACTCTAACCATTTTAATGTTGTGTTCTAATTAGTGAGGTATGTTGATATGACATGGTATGCTGGTGGATACTAGGTAATAAAGAAATTCAATTGACCGGTGTAAAGGTAGGTCAACATGTGGGAGAGTAGGAAGGTAGACAGTTTGGATGGAACATATGACAGGCTGGTAGATAAGTAGGTTAGTAGTTCAGTGAGTTAGATGGATAGAAACCTTCATACAAACTTACAAAGGACAATAATAATGGCAGATGGGAACTTGCTACAGTGCACAACATTTACCGTATGTCATCCTCATTAGCAAACATGATGATAGCCCTGGCATTAGAGGTCTCCAGCAGGCGCTTGATGATCTTATCAAACTCCCCCGGCTTAGGCTCTCTAGGGATCTTTAGAGACTGTGCAATACACACACCACCTGAGAGGGAGAGACGGAAAGATACAGACAAGAAAATCTACTGTTAACTGAGTTTTGTTCCGTTAGCTTTTTAATATTCAATCATTCCCGTTGTATACAAGCCCTCAGCAATACTGCTAATCGCTGATAGTTAATGTTAATTCATGACAACAAAGTATGGTGAATTCTATGTGTACCTATTAGAGGGATGGGGGGGTGATGGGAGCGAGCTAGTAAGATTGAGGCAGATTACATTTTTAGGGCAAGATAAGGAGTAGGTGGTGAAAAAAACGACATAATAAACACAAAGAGCACCGGTTTCTGATTGGCTGAAGAATGTGCGTTAAACCTATTTAATGCATAAATAATTCAAATGTAATCACAGCTCTAAATTCATACACTGGCATCATACTGAATTAACATCAAATCCAGCAAAAATGGATAGCTTTTTTTGATGCAAGTAATCTACGTTCATGCCAGTGTTTATTGTGTTATCATGAGCATACGAGTAGACCCAATACCACGATCCTCTCTCCAACACGGTAACACTATAGCAGTGGTGCTGGGTTGTCACCAAGGCTTGCTGAAAAGAAGGATTCATATTACCTTCACTGTTTTCTCACACACACACACAAAGCTGTACATACCTATATATACTTGTGATAACAGGGATGGTAATGAAGTGTACTTTGTCATAATAAGCACAACTGAAGGTGTGGAAGTAAATGGTAATGTGCCTTAAGGCATGTATATGTGCATATGTGAGTGGATCTGTCAACCATCCATGGGTGACCATTATGTTATTATTTATTTTCATCCGCTGTGTGCTTTGCAATCCTTTGTGCATGTCTTGTTATCTGAGTAAGCTCATTTATCTAATTTTTGTACGTGTGTGTGCATACAGTTGTGCATTTGTGTGAATGATGTCTGCTCTCCTAACCGCCAGTTCCAGCCCATTTATTGAACATCTGTACAGTCTGTCGCTTTTACTATATCGCATCCAACACATACACACACACACACTAACAGTGCTAAAATGAAGATTCATTATCATCAAATTAATAACCTCTCAAGGATAATCACGAAAGTGACAAAACACAAAACCGCTGTACATGAACGCTCCCATGCATATGCAGAATAAATCGAATTCTGTCTGCAGCTGGCATCACACATACACATGTAATCTCTTCCTCTTCTCCCTGTCTCTCGCTTGCTCTCTTGTCCTTGGTGGTGTATCAAACTGATTAAATCATCTGTTATTTTACAGCCTTGCTGCCATCATCAATAACTTTCTGCGTGCAGCACAGACTTTCGAGAAAGAGCCAGACACAGGGTTAGGCACACTCAAACTCACCTAATAATCATGTAAGAGCCTGACATTTTCTGGAATTTCACTTTTCGGGATGTTCATAAAACCTTTGTACACTGCCTACCCAGACACACGTTTTTTTCTAAGAGAGCCTCCTTTAACAAATGTCCACCAAATCCATGCATTTTTTTAAAGTTCCATCTGACCTCATCTCACATAATGATGCTCTCCATATCATTACTAATAAAGACTCAGCGACGACTGTATCATGCCTGGGGGAACAGGTTCCAACCGAGACATGTATAACCATTGCTCTGTACAAACCCGCTACCTTCCCTTTTCACATTGAGAAAATGTGTTATGTTGAATCATCTGAAAAACCGCCTCATGCAAGCATATAAAGTTTGGTAGTGGATTGAGAGTTAAGGTTGGGACAAACACCGACTTTGTCGCTTGCTGAAGTTCTAGTTGAAAGCAGCCTTTCTCTGAATATATGTCTTTGAAATAAATGAGTACCGTCTTAACTCGAGACCTCCATACATCATGGAGGCTACTCAGTGAAAAGCGAGGAGCAAAGACAGAAGGGAAAGATAAGAATCTGGAAGAGAGAAGAAGGGGGAAGGTAGATTGGAAACAAAAGTCTAGTAAAGGATCTGAAAATATTGAAAATCCTTTTTCAAATCCGATCGTGGGTTATGCAGTTAATGAAAAAAAGACTCCGTAGACAGACATACTGTTACTGGTGTTGAGCATATTAATTGAGAACTTCGATCGGTTGTCATGGCTGGAAAAAGCGGTATTAAACGCAGTCCGTTTACCATTGGATACAAGCCAGACGTTTTATTACACTGTATTCTAATGTGGTGTCATTGAATTACCCGGAAATCCCTCATTTAAAAGAGATGATAGAAATGGAGGGTCGGTCGCAGATATTTTCAACAGAGTAACAGCCATCCTGTTGCACTATTCAGCCATTCCAATACATGAAACTACAATGAGCTAATTCAATTAGGGGCTTAACTACTGCTTGGCGACTTAACATTCGGCTCCCGGTTTATAATCTGATTACTGCTGCTTCATGGAATGTGACGGAATCCATATCAGTGCATGTGTCTGTGCATATGTGCGGTTTGTGCAGTTTGTGAGTGTTGTGGTTGCTGTCCACGTACGATTCTCTCAGTATGAAGACATACCGTACAATTTTCTGCCAGCCACTTCTGTGTGTACGTATGTCTGTGTGAGAAAGGGTGAGAAGGAGTGTGTATGTTATCCATATACGACTCTTCCAGCATAGAAGAATAAACTTGTGTGTACAAAAATGCACAAGTGTGCAGGGGTTTCTCTCCGCATCCCCCCACCCTGACTGGTAAAATGCAATGCAGGCTGTTGGAACTTTGCATTCAGTGCTCCTCCAAATGACACCCTTACTGTCTGTAATAAACTCTGTTCTGTTTCAAGATTAAATTAATTCTGTTTCAGGATGGCAATCTCTGCCATCCTGAAACATGTTTAATTAACAATCGGCTTTCCTCCCTCACTCCCCTTTCACGTCCCCTTTTATTAACCAACAGAAACATGAACGAACAGAAGTTAGACCCTCCCTCTGTCCCCATCTTGTTGTTGTCTCACCACTTCTGTTGAGTCATCTTACTGTCATTCATTTAAGGGATGGCATGGCTCAGGAGGTGGGACGGTCATCTAGTGATTGGGTGTACGATCTCCATTTCCTTAAGAAAGCATGTCAAAGTGTCCTTGAGCAAGACACCGAACCCTTGAGAGCTTGGGACAACAGATGAAAATTGGCCTTCTAATAATATTAATTAATTCTCATTCATATGCACTGTCCCTATAAAGGGTGGTATTCTTATTATACCTCTGCCCCTTATTCTTTTCAAGACCCGTGGCAAAGCGGTCTCTCACTCACTCACTCACACAAACACACAGTCTGCTTCTCTCTGACCTCTCTATGCTGCATTTTTTTTAATCCACAATGTGACAGACAGAAATGGAGAGAGAGGATGTATTAAACCTCCCTCATTCTCTCGGGTTTGATCTTATTTCTCTGCCTCTTATCTCTTTGTCTCTCTTATCTGTTTCTTTCTGCCTCTCTCCCCATGTTTGTCAAGGCTCTCGGGGTTTACTCAATCTCTTTCTGTCTTCCTTCCCACCGTCACAACAGAATTGCTTTTCAATGGAAATTTCACCGTATGGTCTGTATGTTTAGGCAGTGCCGGCGGTCTACCTAGTTTTTGTCATCTTAAATTAGAAGTAATTTGCATTTTTATATTTAAATAGGAAAAGAGAATACTGATGAACATTTGAGGGTCAAATGTAAATATGCCCGATTTAGCCACCAGTTCACCTGTTGTCCATTGGCCAATTAGAATAGCACATACTACCTTAATTCATACTATATGGTAACCAGGTACTACCAGCAGATACTACCTAAAATTCGCTCTACATAACAACAAGCCTTAAGCACAGCTTCCAACTGATATTACAGGACATGGTCATAACTCAAGTTCACATCATTCAGTGAAAACAGAACAGTCAACTTGAAACTCACTCTGCACAATGGACAAGCCTTCACACATGAAATAGACTCTTACCCCAAAAATGCGTATAAAAACTCCAGAAATCTTTCTGATGGGATATGTATGGGAGCAGTATTTAATGATTTTAATGGTAATTTTGGTACGATTCATCACGACAGCGTTTGCTGAGCAAGAGGGAACTTTGCTACACCACCTTCATGTACCAGAATGCATTGCGCAAGTATTAACAATGGCGGAGATTAGAAAGCAAGCATCTCATCCAATAAATGAAAAAAAGGAAAAGAACTCATCCAACTCAGTATGTGATTCTTCCAACATCCACCAACGACAAGAAAGTGCATAAATAAACTATGTTATCATGGCAGGCAACGGATATTTTTACACAGAATTGGACCTTCCAGTTGAAAAAAATGGCGCCTGTTTCTCCGTTATAACTGCCCTAACGCAATCCCGTTGGATAGCTAGCCCTGTCTGACAAACACAACTTTACCACTCGCCAAGTAGACGTTCACATTAAGGTCAATATTCATTCTCACATACGCCCAATACGAAGCTACGGAAATATCACTGACCAGCGAGCCGTCCATGTTTAGAGTGGCAAGTAGCGGGGGTCCAAGTTGGGGAGTGCAGTTCGTTGAACAGCAGAAGTCACACTGTGAAGAGACGTCGTTCAGACTGAACGTCGTGTCCACTTTCATCCTCAGCAACAGACTCACATTTTAATGAACCGGTTAAGTTTAGAGCTGCCTCATGCCTCGACTTGAGTCCTACTCAGCCGCTTCGTCACAGCCATAGAACCCTGTCCGAACTCTTGACTTGAGGAAATCCCGCTACTGCTTCTTCTTCTACGACTTCCCCTGCTACTGTTTTACGTCAGCTTGCAGCAAACTGGAGCAGTATCGCCACCTAGTGTTGTCGTGAATATTCCTGATATTTTTGCTATTAGTCCAGTATCTTGGCATCAAATAAATAAAGATTAATGTGATGTGGTACATCCACCACCTAAGAGTGATACAATCCACTTGCACATTGGAAATTCCAGAGATTGTGGCTCTCATCTCAATTGTTCTCTTTGTACTAAACACCTTTGTTACCCTGAATGCTCCTGGAGGTATGAATGATGGATTTATAAGAAATTGCACAATGATTAATGAACTTTCTTTCCCCGTCCTTCTCTCTCTTTGCTTCTCTCCCACTTCTCCATTTGCAGGGACCATCTTCAGTTCTCTTCCATTGCCAGTTTATGTATCTCTCCCCTGGTACGGATATCTCTTCAACCCTCACTCGCACAATCTGCCTGTCTCTCTTTGTAACATGGTGATTCCTCTTCACCTGCCCTAAAAGGCACCACTGCTCAGGAGGAAGGGTGGCTGTCTAGTAATCAGAAATTGGTGGTTTGATCCCTGGCCCCTGCAGTAAGCATGTCGATGTGGCCTTGGACAAGACACTGAACCCTTAGCTACTCCTGGAACACCACACTGTGGCTGTGCTAACTACTCCTGTGCAAACAGGATGGCCTAAGACAGTGAACAAAACCCACCAGCCTTGCTTGTGTGGTAATGCATCACGTTCACTCCTCCCTCCTTCTGCACCTCCCGAGTTTTCACTCTCTTCACCAGCTGTTCAGTGGGTCTCTTACATGTATACTACGTTTTGTCCTCTTTATTGTCAATCTGTCTTCCTCGTCCTTTCCTCCCTCCTCTCCTCGCCAACCTTCTCGTTCTCCTCCATTTCTCCCGCGGTCAGTACTCTCCTCATCACGGTTTGAGGAGAGTTGTTGGAAGTTGTGACTATAACCGTCAGTCATTGGTCATCAGCTCAGGAGACACAGCCAACCCTGTAGGACACCATTTTGTTATCAGGCAGGAGATCACACATGAACATCCCCAAATCCTTGTGTATCAGGATGAGCATATGGCCTTAATCCCCCAAGCTCCATCTAAGTCTGTGTCCACCCCCCACAACGTGGGGACTTTCCTCTCACACTCTTTCCCTTCCCCCCATCCATTCTCAACCGCTTACATGAACTTGGGTCACAGGGGAACTGGAGCCTATCTCAGTTCTCATTGAGTGAGAGGCAGGGAAGCACCCTGGACAGGTCACCGGTCCATCACAGGGCCGAGCCGTCAGGGGAACAGTGTCTTGCTCAAGGACGCTTCAACACGTTTTCTCTGCAGATGCTGGGATCGAACCTGCAACCTTACGATTGCCCGCCCTACCTGCTGAGACATGCTGCCCCACCTTCTGCCGATCTTGATCAATCCTTCATGCTGCCTTTCCACACATTCATCCACACACACACACACACACACACACACACACACACACACACACAGTCCTAGTTATTT
>OMLC01081266.1:0-36739 GCA_900302585.1 Regalecus glesne
CTTCACTGTTTCCTCACAATGCAATGCCTTCTGACACACACACACACACACACACACACACACACACACACACACACACACACACACACACAAGGAAGAAGAAGAAGAAGAAGAAAAAGGAGGAGAAGGAGGAGAAGCTGAAGGAGAAGAGAAGAGGAAGAAGAAGAAGAAGAAGAAGAACTGGTTTACAAACTTTACAAGATAAAGATTACAAAGCTACTTGATAAACAGGTGTATACGTTCTCATACTACTATACTAACATATAAGGTTGCATTTATCTTGTTTCATAATTGTTTTATTGAGGTTGCTCTGTGCGTGCATTGCTAATTTAAATTCAATATCATTGCTCTTTATGTAAATTGAGAACGGAGAGCAACCAATAGGGGGCAGTAGCTACTATTCCAGGGAGGCCATTTTCGTCATGCGTAAAGGAAGCAAAATAACGACAAACGCCGCTCCCTCGCTGTGATTGGTAGGTTTTGGTAAGTCAAAGGTTACGTATATTTGGCGCGTTTTGACTACTCTGGCGCAATTTTGAGAGAAAGAACAAGGTAGACAACGTACGGTTTATTCTTTTTATCGAAGTAATTTGAAATATACAATGTCAAGTTTTGCGCGTTACATAAATATACCTAGCATTTATGTGTTGACATTGTTTATAGCACTTTACCCCCCCTGTGGCAGAATCTAGAGTATCTCCGAGCAAGCCCGCTGCATTAAACTGTAACCCCCACGAATTAGCTATGTCGATAGTCTCTGAGTGTACGTTGGAAATTTATTTAACCCACCTAAGGAACACAATCGTTTTATCTACTGGGATTTACTCAATGAGCATTTTTGCTGTTCTGCCACACATTCGGTGGCGCAGATAAGGGCAGCGAGACGTCTTTTCGAAACTCCAACACTCAGGCTTGGTAAGTTGTCTTTGTTTTTGTGGTCGTCTCTCAGGCCTGTCTGGTACATACATATACGACGTGTTTACTTGCCGTCGTTTATTGATTTGGGGCATCTCCGTGTCTCTTTCAATTGCTTTCCGGGTTGTTATTTTAAACAAAGTTGTGCGGGGGAATTGCTAATATTTAATTTTCCTGACATTTGGATTAATTTTCTGATAATTTACACTTCGGCTGATTTATATGCTCTCGTTGGCTGGTATTAGTACGCCAACAGTAACAGTACTACGTTCTTATTAAGCCATTGTTTAAACATTCACAGAGCTTTTGACAGCTTTTCCGACCTCTACCTTTTCCTCACATTGTTTTTCAATAGATCTGTCAAAATTATGGCTGGCGTTGTGGCTATGGCATCTGTCATTGAGGACTTTGAGACCCAGGTGATTTTACAACTGATAAATATTCAGCATGTATCTGCTTTCATGATTTCAATGGAACTTGGTTTCATATATCATGTGGTTCTTTATATTTGACTATCCCTACCCCTGTTCTTACAGCCTTGCAAGAAATCACGTAAAGATGGTGACAGTCCTGTTGTCAAGACAATCACAAACTACTTCTCCCCTGTGTCCAAGGCTGTTGAGAAGCCTTTCTCCCCACCTCGTTCTAGCAGTATCACAGACTATTTCAGGCCGAAGGGTCCACCTCCGCCATCCCAGGAGAAGGCCAGCACACCAGAGCATTCTATGGAGAACTGTCAGAGGTCTCAAGCAACTACGAAACCTTGCACCCAAGAGATAGTTTTAAAACAGTGTTGCAAAAGCTCCCAGAAACGAGGGCGGCCTAGCAAAGTTTCAAGGAGGCTTCTAAAATCTGAGGCTGTCAGCTCCTCTGAGGAAGGCAACTGTCAGGTTGTGGATGAACCAGATCATAGTGATTCCGCAGAGTTGGTGATCAAAAGCTCTGAAATCAGTGGTAGTGATACAGCTACTCTCCTGGCACAGCAGAGTGTTGACACTTGTGTGGAAGACAGGGTCTCAAAGGGGAAAAACACTGGGGCTGTTCATGTTGTGGAGACCCAAAAAGAGCTCCATGAAGAAAACTTGCAAAGTCCAAGCATTGTTAAGATTAGACCAGAAATGAGTTGCAAAAGGGCCAAACCTGCTGTGAGAGATGCCAGGAAGAAGCAGCCACAAGAGATAAAACAGTCAGAGTTGGGGGTGAAAGAGGCAGAGCAGTCATTGTGTAATGTTCATATGGAAGTTAGTGAAAACAAGGATTTTCAGGCAAACACAATTACCATTTCCTTTGAGGATTTTTTACAGAGTCAGAAGGAGGTGGAGGATAAAGGAGAAGAGACTAGGGAGGACAAGGAAGAGGAGGGAGAGGATGACATTATAGTGACAGAGGGAACGGAGACTGACCAATTGAAATCTCCCAAAGCTGATGAAAAGCAAAATTCTGGGGAGCTGTGTCCCCAGCAAGTGTCGCCTCAAACCCTAACTATCCAGGCAGAGGTGCATACAGTCTCCCCCAAACGAAAAGCAGATAAGGGTTTGAGAAAAATACCTTCCATTTTCACCAAGAAAAGGGGTGTGGAGAGCTCTGCAGAGTTGGCCTTGGCTCCCTACTCACAGGTCAGACAAAAGCTCCACCCTGTCTCTACAACACCCAAACGAAAATCAAATGTGGTTCTCCAAGAGGAAGATTTGGAACTAGCTGTGGTTGAGAGTGAATCCACACCTAAATGTAGCCAGTCAGAGAGGAAACAATTCATGGCTGCTTTTAAACAACCTATCCGTGATGGGACCAAAGCCAAGCCTGGTAAAGGCCAGAGCAAACACAACCAGCCTACAGATGCAGAAAATACCTCAGATTGCAAAGACAAGACAGCTGAGGAGGATGCTGCAGTTGCAGTTGAGCAACCAGGTGCTGGTATCTCAAGAAAGAAAGTAGCTAAAGGGAATCCATCAAGAAAAGGCAAGAAAAAGGCCAATGCAGGAGTAGATGTTGAATTGAATTTCAGTGCTCAGAAAGAGCCTACTTCTATGAATGCAGAGACTAATGTTATAGCAGAGGAGTTCACCCCAACAGTGAGGAGGTCAAGAAGAGAGGTCGTCATCAAGCAAGCTCCTGAAGTCCCACCGGTCTGCAAGACTAGAGGTCAAGCAAAGTCAAAGGAAGCTGCATTGCTCCAGAGCAGCCCTGTTCAATTGTCCACCCCAAAGATACACAAATCTAGACACCGCATGTTCAAGGCAGAGTTGGTCTCTCCGGCTGACAAGAAAGGAAGCCCAATCAGGTGACGTATGCATGTTCTATTTGTATTGTTATTGAATTAAACTTGTTTTTAGTATATTTTCCATGCATCTTTTACATGTTCCTTTGGTTGCCACCTAGGGCTGGGCATTGGATATTGTTTGTGATTTTTGCTATTGTAAGTTCATCGGTACACAATGTTTTTTTCTGTTTTTTATTATATTCCTCACTCATTGAAGTGAATTCTTCAGTCTCAACTGACTGCAGGTATCCCCATCCTTATAAACAGCACAGAGGCATAATGACTGAAAACAACAATCAGTTTCATATGCAAATTGCTGTGACTATTAATTAGAGTTGCAGCCCAATGGTCACTCTTTCAAGGATTAGGATGTCCATATCTTTGATAGGGAGGAGTGCTGGTCTGAATTGGGAGTTAAAGAGGCTGTCTTTATGCAGAAGGAATGGCCAGAATCACAAATTTTGATAAAGATTTCATATTTTAGATGAGTTACTATTGCAGTTCCACCCAAATTTTTAAGTTTCTTTTAAAACAGTCAACAAAACACAATTATGAATGGTCTGTATTTCCATTGAGTGTTATAGTGTGATTAAAGCTGAATTGTCTCCTTGCATATAGTGACTGAATCTCCTAAGACTTAATGTTTGCAGGGTGATTTCAATCACATGCACAGTAGTAGTAGTGTTTTATCAAAGGTGGCATGGGCATCTCATGCAAGCAATGACAGAAATAATAATAGTAATAATATATTTTTTTAAATAAATCCCTTATTAGTCCCGCAAGGGGAAATTTGGATTTCTCTGCATTTTTGACCAACCTATTGTATAGGAGCAGTGAGCTGCCAACATATGAAATTCAGTGTCTTGCTCAAGGACACCTTGACATGCTATATGCTGGACCGGGGATCGATCCTGCAACCTTCCGATTGCCAGATGACTGTTTTACCCACTGAGTTATGCCGCCCCCAAGAAAGGCAAACCCCTTATATCTAACAGCAGCCACATATTAGGGATTTATTGGAAGTCATTGTAATGAGGTCCACTGGATCCAAAATCTTAGATTGACCTGTTTAATATTTGACGAGTTACGCTGTACAATAGCAACCCTCGTGGCACCTGCTTACAATACTTAAGGTTGCCAGTTTCCACCAAGACGCGCATAGCCTTCACTCTTTATCTCTAAGGTGCCATGCTATATCCATCTGCCTATTTTGAACCCCAATAGTCTGAATGTCTCATTGGATGGAAAGCCCATTTGTCCGAGAGTCTGTTTTCTCGAAAAGAAAAGCCCACTGGTCTGAAGGACAGGGTGGTTTTCAGGATGATAGGCTGTTGTACAAATTGACTTTCTCCCTAATGGGATATTTTTCAGACTATTAGGATTTTGGAATAATAGGTCGTCACAACAATGGAAGATCCCTGTTTAATAATAGCTCTAGCTCCCTTGATTTACATGGGGAGAAATGTTTTCATTTGACTTTTGAGAACTATCGCTTTGTCAAATTGTCTGAAATACTGCACTTCATGCTTGGATATAAACGTTTCTAACAATATTATAATAAGAAAAACTTATGTTTATATTCTTTGTGTTTTAGTCAGCAATTTTAAAGTGAACATTGATCAGGTTATTGGAAAACGATCTAATGTTCCTCAGCCTTAATGCCAAAGTGAAAATAAATCTGTGTTAATTTTTCTTTTAGGATGAAAATTACTAGAGTCCATCAAAATGTGTCAACGTCTTATGTTGGAAGGGATTTTGAAATACTCGGTCCTTTGGCTGCAAAGGTAAAAATAACTACTAAATAGCTTTTTCTTGTGCATGCATTAATAACTTGGGAAAAGAAAAATTAATTGTGTGTGTTTGTGTACGTGTACTGCACACTTGTTTTCTAGGCGTTGGGTACCTCCAAGAAGAGGAAACAAGCAAAGAGACTGGTGGAGAAAGCCAAAGCGATCCAGCAGAACAAGAAAACTCTTGTAGTTAAGACCACAAGGCGCCAGTCCTTGCGCTCTCAGGCCTCTTCCAATGTTAGCTACTGTGAGGATGAGGTACAGTTAAACAAAAACACAGATGCCCCTACTGCCTAGAATGAATCCCACCAGACCTTTCATGTCTATCCTCTCCCATCTCCATTGCCATTCTCTTATAATCAGAATTACGACATGTGCTCTGTTTTAACATCAAAAGACCCATTGCTTAAACATTTAATCCATACACTTAATTATATGTCAGAAATAATGATGAGATTTGATTCTGCTCATTCAGGTTTTTTTTTATCCTGCTAATCCTTGCCAACTGCAAAACAATTGTGATAATAGTCATATTGTCAATGAAATCACACAAAAATGAAACCTTATTTGTTCTCTACTTTTGTTTTTAGTCTGTACTCATTGTCATTCATTTGCAATTTACGAGTCTTGCTTTATTCTTTTGTCAGGCTAAATATATATTTTGTTCTTTAGGATTCATTGATTTGCCTAGAAGATGACCAGACTGCCTCTCCTCAGAAAGCATCAAAGGGAAAGTCCCAGAAATCATCACGGAGTTTAAATGATGCCCTTGGGAAAACTGCTCCTGTCAACAGAGAGACAAAGACCCCCCAAGGTACCTTCTACCTCTGATTCTTCTACCTTTGATTTTAATTTCCACAAAACTGAGGGTCAATTATTGTTTTCCATGACTTTCCAAAGTGGCAGCCATATTCCAGGATAAAAAACCTCAGCGAAAAGCTATGGTGGTGACAATCATGGATGATGAAGATGATGACCAGAGTGCCTCACCTCAGAAATTATCATTAAAGGGAAAATCCCAGAAATCATTACGCAGTATAAATTATGTCCTTGGGAAGGCTGCACCCATCAGCAAGGAAACAAAGACACTTCAAGGTACTGTCTTCTTCCAGTTAACACTTCAAGGTAACTTTTGGTTTTAATTTCCACAAGGAGACCAACTTTGCCGTTATTTTCTATTAGCTTCCAAAGTGGCCGCCATATTCCAGGATATAAAAACCCAGAGAACAGCTACAGTGATATCAATCTTTGACGACAACAGCCAAGACAGCTCAGAGAACTCTCAGGATGATGAGCAGTTCAGAGCACGAAGAGAGTTCCTCAAGAGCAGCCTGCCTGAGTCCTTCAAGAAACACATAGCTAAAACTGCTGCCACTTCTGATGCTTATTTTCTCTCCTGCTCTTCTTTTCAACCTGTTGTACATGTCAAGCAAATACCACACAGTAAGTTATTCACTCAGCCAGCTATATGCATAGTTGTCAAGTCAAATTTATTTGGATAGCCCAAAATCACACTATCACCCCAGAAAGATCTCAAATCACATTAAATTATCATTCTTACATGTAATTAGATTAGATAACAATGTACTGTACTCCTTATTCTTAGACCCTTTATTTGAATGAGGAAAATGTGTTTTTATCGGCATCATTGGAAGTTTTTCAGATATATACATATATTTTTTATTGCAGCTGCAGAAGTTTTTAATTATCTTGTTGTGAATCTGTACATTTGATATTTACTGTTGGGGTTTGTTCTTTAAAAGACTGTCCTCTCAGGAATTTACCCTGGCCTGAATCATCTTTCCTCCGCTGTTTGAGAGAGCCTTGGTGTGTAACACATACCCTACCTCTATCTCTTAATGGCTCCTTTGGTTGTAAGACAGAGTTAGCCTCCAAAGCCATTTGTAAAAGGGTAAGTTGAATATGCTTGTCTATATCAATATCCTTAGTAGCTTATTTGAAGGCCAATAGTATTTTCTAATGGAGTTTATCTTCTCTCAGGGGTCTGGCTGGAGGAAAGAGCTTTCTGAATGTGTCCGTGAACTCCTCCTGAAAGAGGTCACTGCCTCTAACCCTTCCTTCCCTGCACGGAGGTTCCTAAATCTCTTCTTGAAGAAACGATCCGAGCACTTTCAGCAGTGCACAACCTCAGGTCAGACTGGAGATGGAAATATGAAACCATAGAAATAACTTTTGATTTAAGTTTTGTATTTATTACCTTGGAAAATGTATGTCAACAGAAGCATTGTATTCACATCTAGCCAAGCCAAGCAACCACTCTACCCACTGAGCCTTACCGACCCTGTCAATATTATGTAGTTAGTAAATGTATTGTATGCTTTTCACCATCTTTTTCAATTTCTTTCTGCATGATGTTTAGAACCAGAGACTGTGACTGGAGCCAAGAGCACCACAGCATCAACTGAAACAGTCAGGGGGAAGAGGAAGAGGATGTATGAAGAGGAAAAGCCAAGGAAGGTGGCTAAACGACAGAGACCCAATCAGTCGGAAGAGAACAACTTAACAGCTGAGTCTGTTAACATGGGCCGTATGAGCCGTGCTCAGAGACGCAAACTAGAAGAGGATGAAAAGGCCAAAGCATCAGCGGAAACCACTCCTCTCCTCTCCCAAGATGAATCTGTGATTGTGATAGATGATTTTACTTTGGGAAGAAACATAGGAAGAGGAGGTTTGAGACCAATTCTTATTACCCAAATAATTTTACTAGCACACTGTCATTGTCTTTATCTTAGAAGGGATCAGAATAGTGTAGTGCATTGGGAGATAACCAGAGGGCCCCACTGTGACAAACATAGTATAGGATAGAATGAAGGGCAACACAAAGCTTAACTAGGGGTGGGCAATATGAAAATAGAATAGTAAAAAAAAATCGGGCAAAATCACAATTTACTGTGCAGTAGCGTAGGGATTAGCACTATTACCTTAATACAAGAAGGGCCCCACATAGAACATGTTGACAGTTGGCAGCATATTTTTCTTCCATTGACAACAGGTATTGAAACCATGGCTTAGTTGAATCTTGGCTTGTTTGTGGTGTTTTTCTCTCAGACGTGGTGAAGGAGGATGTGTTGTGGACAGACAAGTATCGGCCTCAGCACTCAAATGACATCATAGGCAACTCTGCCTCGGTCCTGAAGCTGCACAGGTAAAAGCATCTGCTATTTTTTGGTCTCTGAAAATAATCAATAGGTGCTATAATGCATTCAGCATTTTCATTTACACATAAACAAGTGTAATGCAAAATATAAACATTGTTTAAGATGAAAATAAATCTAGGTTAAAAAAAAAGAAATTGCATCAACTTGAAATTTTACAAATTTGAAGCTTTTCAAGTGAAGGACCCAAATGTGTGAAATGTGGTTTTGCTCTTGGACCAAAGACATTTGAAACTTTAACAATACATGTTGACTTGTGGAGATGATTAGTGAAGTTCCTGGTCCATCAACGTTTTTTACTCTAAATAAATAATTGTTCTAGTCAACTAACAAAACCAACGGTGACTATGTCTAATTTTTACAGTTGGTTAAAGGAATGGAAACTTCGTGCTGACCGAGAAGAAAGAAAAAGGCAGAAGGAAAAGAAACAGGAGGATGGAGGTAAGTATTGAGAGGATTACTCAGCCTTTTCTGGCATCTTAATGAAAAAAAGTCATTGACCTATCCTCAGTTGTTCCATTAGCATGAAGAATTTCTGTGCTGACCTTATAACCCATGTTTTCTGAGACAAGACTCTGACTGGGATTTGGGAGAGGTGACCTTTCTGGATGGAGACGATGTGTTATGTAACACGCTGCTTATCACAGGACCCACTGGAGTGGGTAAGACTGCTGCAGTCTATGCCTGTGCCCAGGAGCTAGGGTTCAAGGTACACAAGTTCTCAATCGCAAAACCTGAACCAAGGGGACACATTGATTTGGTCATTTTATTCTAACCAATAGAGATCTAAAAGCTCTGTCTTCCTTTTCTTACCCTCCCCAGGTGTTTGAAGTGAATGCCTCTTCCCAGCGGAGTGGCCGTTTGATCTTTTCCCAGCTGAAAGAGGCCACCCAATCCCACCAGGTGGACATCAAGGGGATCAATGCCCACAAACCTTCATATTTCAACACCTACAGTAGCAGTACCTGCACTGCCAAGCCCGGAACCTCTCCCAGTAAGAAAATCTCATATATACACAGTAGTCTTTAATGAGTGATTGAGATGGAGATGTAGGGGTGACACATTATCAACAATAATAAGTGGGCCTTCTTTTTTTCCTTCAAACTCCAGGGAAGGGAAACTCGCCTCGCAGTTTATTCTCCTCTCCAAGGAGATATCCCCAGTCCCCAAAAGGTGCTAAGAAAGGTGGCCTAGCTCCCACTTCTTTAGCTAACTTCTTCAAAGTTGGAAGACCTGCCAACAATGAGCCTACTGACAGTGATAAAAAACAACAGCCAGGTGAAATAGCTTTTAAAACCTACCTTGTCTCATTTTTTTCATTTTAAATCTAGTTTATATGCTGATGAAGCTATATACATGTAGTATACCTAGCAGTGTAACATTATGGCTGTTAATGGTAAATTTTTCACTTCTGTCCTTTAAGGTGTCATGAAAACAACAAAAGCACCCAAAGTTACCACTAAGTCTAAAGAGCTTGAAATGAAAAGTCCACCAGCAAACAACTACTCCAATAGCACTCTCGGTGAAGAGCAGGGGAAGAAAGGCGTCACCTCACTCATCTTGTTTGAAGAAGTAGATGTCATTTTTGACGATGACTTGGGGTTCCTGGCAGCCATCAAGACTTTTATGAGTACCACCAAGAGACCAGTTATTCTCACCACTAGTGGTCAGTGGAAAGGGTGAAATTTACTGTTTGTGTAACTATGTTGATGATTTTGTATTTTTATATATCTTCTGTTTGAAATTTAATTAAATGTTGGGTCTTTTTTAGATCCAGCTTTTAGCACCATGTTTGATGGCAACTTTGAAGAAATCCTTTTCAAAACTCCCCCACTGGTGAGTAGAGTATCGGAATATAAGTGTAAACGAAGTGATCAATTTCAATAGTTGAGTGTCTTTGGAGTGGCTTAAGAAAGCATGCTGTGTGGTGACTCATGCTTTATTCATCAAGTGAGAGAAGTTACTCAGTGAAATTCTCTAGTGTATGGTATTGTTGATTAATTCATCTCTCCATCTGCACCTGATTCAGTTGAATGTTGGCAGCTACCTGCAGCTATTGTGTCTTGCTGAGGACCTGAGGACAGACCCCCAAGAAATCAGTTCTATGCTTATTTTCAACCACTGTGACATCAGGCAGAGCCTGCTACAGTTGCAGTTCTGGACTCGTAGCAGTGGAGGACACCAGACAGTCAAGCCATTGACACAATTGAAGAACACCGGTAAGGAGATGGGAATGACCTCAAGGAATGTTTGAATAACGTGTATGGTAGAGAATGCATGGTAGTTTTGGTCTTATATTTATAATCGTGTTTTGCAAATGTTGACTAAGGGCTTGATAAGACTGTAAAAGTCATTCATAAAGATCAAAGCTGTTCAGACTTATTTGTAGAAATCAAATGTGCTTACAATTCACCCAAAAATCATTTAGACTTTATCAATTTTCCAGATAAATGACTGAAAGAATGATTTTTATATTGAATTTCACTTTCATATTTAAAGATGAGTTCCTTACCTCTGATCAGCTTACCAGTAAAGCTTTTTCAACTTGCTTATTCTGGTGAATAAGGATAGATGAAGTTGTGATGAGTAGACCTTGATAAACTCTTTTTGTACAGATATGACAATCACAAGACCTTGACACTGAAGTTAAAATCTTATTTTGGGCCCTAAATAACTGTTGATCATTTTCATTATTTTGTGCTGCTGAATGCTGAAAGAACAAAATCCTTATGGGAATAAACAAATCACCTTATTTGCATCTTCCCAACCATCCTAACTATTGAATCAGAACCAGTGACACCTGGAGAGGCATCAGGCAGCTCTGTGTGTGATATGACAGCCGTGACCACGATACCTCCTTGTGACACTGGCTGCACTGAGAGCATGCTTGGTCTGCTGAATATTGAACCTGAGAAAAACATAAAGGAACTGCTCAGGGTAAGCTTTTCAGTGACCACGAAAGTTAATTCACAAATGAGAGCAGCAGCATGTTCATTGTTATTAAACCTTTCTTTGCCTTAGAGAAAGCCTGAGTCTAAAATGGTCTAAACGGTAACCTGTTCTGTAGAACTTTAACATTTATCCATTATTTGGGATTTTTGCCCTTTTTCTCCTCATGGGTGTAATTGTGCCCTTATTATGAAGTCCTTTCATCTTAAATTGGTTTTATGGAAACTGCCACATAAATGTGATTAATACTTTTTTATAATCTTTGTTGTGTCCATAGTTTCCAGTACAGGAGACAGTATGCTGGGAACTACTTAAACAGAGCAGGCACAGAGGAATGGACCTACTTTACTCTAACATGGAGAATCTACTACCTCTACCTCTCACACAACTCAGTGTCCTTACCCACAGACCACCTTCCTCGATGTCTGACCATTCTTGCACTGGTCCAAAAGATCTGCCCTCCACTAACCCACAGTCCAACTCCATGCTGTTGGATGCTAGGGCACCGCAGGTAGAAGAACTGGCTGAGGGCTCAGATGATGGGAGTCCAGTCAAAGTCTCCAAAAGGATTAGGAAGAATAATAAACACAATTGTTTACTTGACAAAAAAAACCTGCAATCTGATTCTGACTCAGAAGATGGCTTCCTCTCTTTCTGCAAGTCACAAAGTGCTTCTTGTGAAAAAGAGGGAGTTGATGTGCAAGATGTTAAGGTGGCAGCATCTGCAGCTCCACTGAGGTTGAAGACGATTTCACTGACGCCTCAGCAGAGGGTCAAGAGTGTCCCAGTATCCCAGTGTCTGGACTCAGTAGCTGATTTTCTAGATCATATGTCCTACCTTGACTCCGCCCTTCTTCTCCATTCCCTACCTGTGCGGCGCAACACCCATGCATATTCAATTAACTTCCCAGTCTGTGCAGAATTGAAAGATGGGATGCTGGATGAGCCCAGGGTGGAGTTTGACAGATGGAATTGGGCAGAGAGAGAGAGGGCAGAAGAAATTCAGGCAGCTGTGGAAGCCCTGAGCTTCCAGAGGTGCAAGGATGCGGTGGGAAAGGCTTGGGATAAAGCCCAGTTGCTAGAAGGGGACCTGAGTAAGGAGACGGCAGTAGAGCTCACCCTTCCTGTGGCTCCACACAGAGAATGTTTAAATTTCACACAGGATATCCCCTATTCACCAAAGTAAGTCCTCTAATTGAGATAGTGCTCATTTATTACTTTACAGGTTGCTGAAATTCAGGCATTTTTTTAATCTCATAAATGGATTTCAATGAATAAATGTAGAAATGGTGTCATTAAAGTTGTTTCAGTCTACTTGTGGAAGGGTCCTTTACACCGGTAATATTGGTCCATACTGTGTTCCAGGCTGGTCCAGAGTAGGAGAGAGGTGGTTGAAGACCTTTTGTCTAGAGGAGTGTTTGGTATCTTGGGCAACAGGCCAGCAGCAGCATTGGACTATCTACCAACCCTTCGTACCATCTGCAAGTCAGAGCAACTCAAGGAGCAGGGCAAGGTCAAACGAAGGTGACCACACCAAAACTAAATACGCTTCACTTCAGCTATTTTGCATGGAAAAAATGGTGGGTTGCCATTTAGACAGTATACAGTTTAATGCTTCTTTTAGCAACCACTGGCTGACTGGCTGAGATGTTATTTTATGTTGTCCTGTTAAGGCTGCATGGAACTTTTTTTAAAGACAGTAAGTGTATTTAAGTGCCAAAGTAACTTTGCATTGTTTGTAAGGGATCGATGCCTGTATGCTTTAAAAACAAACTTGAGTTATTGATCCAGTTGGATCCTGTTGTCAAGGCATAGGTATGTTCTTAAAATTTCATATGTGAAAATGGAGATTTTCTTTTCTTCCAGGTTTCTGCACTACCTAGATGCAATCCACATGGGTCTCTCCAAGAGCAATGTGGAGCATCTTGCTGAAGACTGCTGGGCTATTCCTCACAGTAATCCAGAAGGTTTTACGGCTTCAAAGCTTTAAAATTTGTTTTTTAAGATGACTTGATTTTTAAGTCTACTTATTGGTTAGCTGTTTGAATTCTCAAGCTGAACATTTGGGAAACTATAACAGCTCTCAATCTTGCTTACTAAGACAGTTACCTGGTTGGGCTAGAGATTAAAGAAATTATTTCTAAACCTCCGGATTTTCTCTGAACCTCATCATTATATGAGTGTATTAGCAACACTATCAAGTTAAGGCGCTTTGAGAAAAACAGCTGAACCATCTGAATACAGAATCTGTTTATTGATCATGTTGGTTTTCACTTACATAGAAATCCATTTTGGTTTCATGGCTCTCACAGGTAAGATAAGATATTCCTTTATTAGTCCCACGAAGGGAAATTTGTAGCGTTATAGCCGCAGAGTGGAAAGCAGGCCAGAGGGAGGAAAAAACTTGGCAGTTCAAGTTGCATATGGATATCATATTACACACTGAAATTAAATACTGAATGATCTTGATGTGTACACAGTCTACTGGGAGAGCCATGCTGGTTATAGAGTCTGACAGCTGCAGGAAGGAAAGACCTGCATTAACGGTCCTTCAAACACGTAGGATCCAGACACCTGTCAATGATTTAGCTGTCCAGTGTAGCAAGGAAGCCCTGCATGGGGTGGGATCCATTATCTATCATGGATGACAGCTTAGCCATCATCCTCCTTTCTCCCACTACCTCCACAGTGTTGAGTGGGCATCCCGGGACAGAGCTAGCTTCCTTTTTACCGCACATAGAATTAAAGTACAACACTCTTCAGATAGATACATGAGATTGACTATATACAGGTGAATTTAAGAGTTACAGCACGATGGTGCAGAGATACAGTGTCAGCTGTATGTTTAAATGTAAAGTATTTGTATCTTTGTGTATGTATTGAAAAGTGAGGATGGGGAGGTCACAAGGACAAAAAGTGCCAATATCATAGACTGAATCATGCATCACCACCGGCCTATTATCTTTTCTCCTTTTGATAGTTTTCAAAGCATAAGATGAGCCGCTGGGCTCTCATCAGTCGATGGATTGGTGAGTGGTTCTGAGGTTTCAGCTATTTCATCCTGCCTTAGTGCAACTACTGCAGTTGGCACAGAGATTGTGCTCTGAGTTAATAAATGTGCACAGTTGATTCTGTGGAACTATTATGGGTAATTAACTAATGAATTCATCACTTTTCTAAAAAAAAGCACATCCTTGTGGTGCTTTTCAATAAATGCTTCTTTAAAACAACTTTATATGCATTTAGTAAGCCGTACAAGTGGACTTTTTGTAAATGAGTGTTACGGGGGTTCAGTTTAATGTGCAGTTTTTAATTTTTTATTTGTACTATGATATTTTGCATTTGCAAAACAATTATGAACCATATAAATTTTCAAAGGTTTTAACATGTAAAATAAAATTTGCTGTTTAGTATGTATAAAGGCTTTGTGGACTTTTTTAAAAACTAGATTGTTAAATAGTTCTATATACTTTTCTAGTCAAGTGACCATTCAAAGCACTACAATGTATGCTCCATGTTTACTGAGTATGAGGTATTAAGGCCAGAAGCCTTTCCTCGATGCCCTGTGATGGATTGAACCCATGATGGCTAACTTGGGAGGTCCTCTACCGCTCAGCTATCAAAGACCCCAATAAGGGTCATGTGCAGAGCTGTAATAACCACAGAGATATAAAGTTGGTCACCCACAGTATGGGACTATTGGAAAGAGTAGTGTGAGCTGGTTTAGGAGAAGAGTCGATGATTGGCAAGCAGGAGTATGGTTTCATGCCACAAAAGACCACCACATGAGTGGTGGTTGGAGGGGCGGGTAAATTCTTGAATCATCAGGTTGTACTCGTATGTTTTTGACTGGGCCAATAAAATCATTTTGAAAGAAAAAAATGCCACCACAGATGCCATGTTTGTTGACTTATTGAGAATACTTTGGTGAGTGATGATTGAAACGACTAATTGTAGCAAGCAGCAAAATCAAAGCTCAGATAATGGAGTACATGAATAAAGTTAGTGAAGTAGCCATTACATCAACACTAGTAATGATGATAATCTCCTTTTATAGGGACAGTAAATATTAATGAGCATTTATATAGTAAATAAGCCAGAATTAGTCATCGAGGCTAATTTTCATCTGCTGTCTCGAGCCAATCAGGGGTTCGTTGTCTTGACCAGGGACACACTATCTGAAGGAACCGGAGAACGATCCAACAATCTTCCGACAAGACGACCTCCTGAGCACCGAAATTCACTCTGGTTTTAACTTGTAATGCCTGTGGGGTTTCTTGGGTCTCCTGAACAATCCATATTGTCTTTATTTGAGTGCTCCTGTTACTTCCTTTGTGCCAAAATCAATAAAATATGACATATTTTCAGACTGTATAACAAATTATATATGTAGCTGTGTGAGTTCGATCCGGATTTATCTTTAAGCCGCACATTGATCATTTCAGTTTTGGGTAAGTCTTCCGCTATTTCCCTCATTCTTGTAAGCGGTTTATCGACGGTGTCAGTTTACGCCGGTCGCACATTTTGGCACGACACCTGCTACGGTGACAGTAGTTGGGAGGGGGCTATGTGACAAACAGTCGCTGTGAGTTTGCTCTTGTTGGGGTGTCACCTCGACGCGTACTGCTGCCAGGGGACTCTTCTGCATTGTGAAGAACGTTCATGTGTGACCGCCATGCCCAGTTTCCACTGTGTTTGGTGTCATAGAAAAGACCTCTGCCAACAAAGATGGCGAGCAGTGAGCGAAACAAGAAGATTTTGCTGCAAATGGTGAAAAAGCAGGACAACAGTCAGTGTGCCGACTGTGGCGCGCCGGGTGAGTGACAACGTCCATTCACCACAGATGAAGCAACAGGGCCCTCTTGTAATAGCAGTAGTAGTAGTAATTATAGTGATAGTGTGTATTTAAATAAAATGATTATTTTATGGTTGATCTGTGTATGTAGTTTAGTGTTTTTTCTCATAAGGTCCTTTTACTTGCCCCATCTTAATGTTGATGACCAACTTTTGTGTTGGCAGTGACCATCACTAGTAACCAACCCAGTTTTGTAGTGTTTCGTTTGTATTTCTTCATTCAGCATCTGTCGTTTCACTCTGACATGGCAAGACACAGAGATGGTGAAGACATGCTGTTCTATCAGTCGGTCTGAGAGGAATATGACTGGGATTTAAGTTTTGACTGCCTTGCAGTAAAATAAACAACAACAGCAAAAAAACCAACTCAGTTGGGTCTCACCCACATGTCACTACCCTGGTGTACGTTTGATTTTATTATCCTCTTTGCACGTTTCAGATCCGGACTGGGCCTCCCACAGTCTTGGTGTTTTTGTGTGTCTGAACTGTTCAGGGGTCCACCGCAACTTGCCCAGCCGCATCAAATCCTTAAAGCTGGACTTCTGGGAGGATGATCTGGTGGAGGTACTATAAGGTCTCCTATTCCAAGTGCTGGTGTTTTAAAGCAGCATTGTTTTTTTTAAATCTTCTGTGTGTAAAATTAAAGCTGAAACCTTGAACTGACTCATCCACATGTGTGTGTGTTTGTTGCTGGGACCTGGGATGGTTGCAGTATATGCAATCCAATGGCAACACCAGAGCCCGAGCTCATTATGAAAAAGCGGTTCCAGTTTACTATTATCGGCCCCACCAAAACGACTGTGCGTAAGTATGTCCCAACCACCTGTTGATAACTAGCAGAAAGGAAATAAATTTCAGCCTTACAGTCTTTCTAGACAAGTGGAGTTTATGATGGGATGGGTACCCGTATTTCCAGGAAGTCAAGGCTATGGCCACAGTGGTGCAGTTTGATTTTAAGGGGAAGGAAACAGCATAAAGAGAAGTTGAATCAAGTAGAAGTATGAATAGCCTAAACTACCCATCTCTAGATCAAAAATGAATAAATAATAATCTACTTGTGATGGGTTACAATTCGTTGACTATTGGCTTGTTTGGCAACAAGTCTTTGGAGAAACAACATGTTTGGATTTTGTGTTGCATGTTAAACTCGTGTGATTTGTTAAGAACTGATTGACACGACTGAAAAGGTTCTCTGACTTGTGTCTTATCCCTAGTGTCTTGAGGGAGCAGTGGATACGGGCAAAATATGAGAGGATGGAGTTCACAGGAGAGACCAAGTACCCTCCACTCGGTTATACTACAGGTGAACTTTGCAGCTGTATTTACATTTTTTTGCACCTTGTAAAATTACACTTTACATCATTCCAATAATACCTGCAGGAGTGGTAGAGTGCCATGGTGCTTTCAAGCCATAACATATTCAGTTTCCAACTGGTGTCTTTCCTTGATGAAACAAGGACAATATGCTTCCTCATAAACAAAAAAAACCTTGCTTTTTGTAATTTTTCTGACGCATACACTGAGACTGAGGAAGTACAGACTGGGTTGGCTCATTTTGACTGGCAGAGCGTTTCACTCAAGGTAAATGGTAATAGGACTTGTGAGCAGATTTCTTGGGTTGATTCCAGGTTTCTATGAAGGGGTGCTGTGGAAGAAGGGGAAGGAGAACACTCAGTTCTTCAAGAGGAAGTTCGTTCTCTCTGAAAGGGAATTCACGCTGACTTATTACAACACCGACAATGTAAGACAATGTCCTCAGCAGCTCTGATACTGGTTACACACCCGATGTTCACATTTTCTAATATTGTTTTTATTTTCCTAAAGCGTGCCAGGTCAAGATATCATGGTATATGATAACTAATGCTTTCACCAGATAATCATACAACCCATATCCATCATTATCCAAATCTGTCATATTCCAGGACTTTAAAGCACCTAAGGCTGTGATTTCCATCAAGGACCTGAATGCCACCCTCCAGCCTGAGAAGATTGGCCATCCCCACGGCCTTCAACTCACCTACCAAGAGATCAACCAGAAACACACCAGAAACCTCTATGTTTACCATGAAAGCCCTGAGGTAGGCAGTGATCAGGATAACTGTGAAGTCATCCACCAACACTTATCACTCAGCTTAATGGTGCTTATGAGTACTTCTTACTTCTTTTCCTCATTCCAGGAGATCGTTTTATGGTACAACGCCATCCGTGCTGCTCGCTATGCCTACCTAAAAACAGCTTATCCTACTGGAAGGGATGAAGATGTAAGCAGTGAGCAGATGTTTAATGGCGGATCATAACTGTATGTATTTACTGTCTAGGGGGGCTGTAGTCCGTATAGCCAACTGCTGTGAGACCCCAGGGATGAGGGTAATAACACCCATTGCATTTTAAACAATTATGGGGTGACATATTTCAGTGTGTAGATCAGTTTTCTTGGGATCGGAAAGTTGCGAGTTTGACTCCCGGTCTTGCAGAAAGCATGTGGAGGTGTCTTTGAGTTGGACACTGAACTCCTGTCTGCTCCCCAAGCACCACATGGTAGCAGCTCACTGCTCCTATACAACAGGATGAGTTAACGTGCAGGGAATTTAAAATGTCCCTATTGTAAGACTGATAAAGGGACAATTATTATTATATGATTGCCTTTTGATAGCTAGGATCAAAACATTTAATATATCTATGTTTGCACCTACCAGTATTCAAAGTTTGACATTTGACAAAGTAATGAAGCAGAGCATCATTTCCAGGGAGGTTACACAGTGGTCTGCTGGTATCCTCTGGTTTGGCCGGTCAAGACAGTGGGACGGTCTGTGATGCGGTCTGGAAAGGATAAGTGAAAAACGTCTGTTGTTTTGAATTTAATGCATTCTTGCTTGATTATTTCTGTCAGCTGATACCAAAGATAACAAGGAACTACCTCAAAGAGGGCTTCATGGAAAAGACTGGCCCAAAGGTATGTTGGTAAAAATAAACACGCCTACTTTTGTGGTCTTTCGGTGAGATTCATTCACCAAGTGTTGCCTGTCCCCTAGGCCTGTGTGCTAAATATGTTGCTACTTAGCTAAGTCGAGGTTCACATGAAAAATGTTTGTCATTTGCAAAAGATGGAGGGAAGTGTGACTGCTTATGGAGTCCCAATGGGTTTAAGTTGTAATATCCATGCATTTCCAACAGCAGAGAGAGCTGTTCAAAAAGAGGTGGTTTGTCCTCGACTCTCAGGACAGGAAGCTGCTCTACTTCAAAGGTCAATTGGTGAGGGTCACAGCTTGTTCACTGTCACTGTTCTGCATCACCTCGGGGTTTAGCCCTGTTACTCAAACTTCAATTTTGTCACATATTATTTTTCCTTATTACTCTTAGTTTTTATATTTATATTTTATTTTCATGCATACGTGCGGGTATATTGTTTGTTTGTGTGTCCGAGTAAAGGATGCTGAGGAGTTGGGGGTAATTTTCATCGGCACGGAGAAAAATGGTTACTCGGTGAAGGAGTATGTCCCAAAGAGTGCTCGAGGAAACAAGTGGAACTATGGAATCTCTGTTGAAACTCCAGCCCGGCAGTTTGTGTTCATGTGCGAACAGGAGAGGGAGCAGAGGGAGTGGCTGGTGGCCCTCAAACAGGTCCTCTCCAGGCCGATGGTACCTCAGGACTACAGTAGTAAGCAATGAAAGAGACACACTCAAAGTATCCATGAGCACAACAGAATCCTGGAAAAAGTGCATACATGCCTACAAATCACACACACACACACAAACACAGGGCAGCATTGGTATCAAACCCAGTCGTTTACATTTTTCATGTGTCAGATGGTATCTTCTGTCTAAAAACTGTCTTCTAATTCTAGCTGAAGCTAACATTCGAAGAAGAAGATGAACCACACATGGAGATGACCACTGGTTGGTGACAGGACTGCGGCATTTGGAAACCAAAGTGATTGGATGACAAACAGCATGGATGAACACTGATCTGTTGTCGCAACCTCCGTCCTCTCACTACTGACTAGGCCCTGATTTTCCTGTTTGCCACAGTAGGACAGGGGCCTGCTGTCCACTTGAATCTCCTGATAATGGATTCTGACTTTTCATCTCCAATTCAGATGGTGTTTAATGAGGTCTTCTCCATGATGCAAATTGAGATGGCAATCACTGACCCTTCAATGGTTCACATAATGCCATTGGGTCAATGTCTTTATGCAGTTAGAAAGGATAGCTTACAAAGACTGTGCCATCATATCAGTATAGTGTAATGTCTTGGACAGATGATGTCTTAATCGCTGATATGATGCTGGAATGAGACAGATCAAACATATTGATTGACATAATGTGAGCTAGTTTGGCATGTGATGAAAAAATATCTTGATGATCGATTTATGTACAGGCATGCCACCCAAGTATTTGGCAACGCATTGTCTCAGTTCAAATAAACCTGTGCTTATAGTTTTGATTGATTTCAAACTTCCTGTCTACTGCTGATTTATCCTACCAATCAGAGTGTGGATTACAATCTCTCATATGTTGAATTTAAATACATCTATGTCAGACTGGGAAGACCTCATTTCAAAAGGAAAAAGAGGATAAACATTTTCCAACAGATCAATAGTGAGCTTGAAAATTGTGCTTCTCAGCCTAAATAGACGACCCAAGATTTGATTTGGTGACTAAGCCTCATGAAGAAGCATAACATGTCACAAAAGACAAAACACATGTGTGAGATAAGATATAAGATATTCCTTTATTAGTGCCACACGGGGAAATTTGTGGTACTACAGCAGCAAAGTGGAAAGTCGGAATAAATAGTGAATAACGCTTGGAAACTGTGGGACCATGTAATCAGAAGGCCGCTGACTTAACCCCAGGCTCCTTCATAAAGACTGTTGAAGTGTCCTTGAGCAAGACACTGAAGCCCTAATTATTCCCCAGACAATGCAGCTGCCCACTGCTCCTATATGGATGGATTAAAAATTAAAAGCAGATGACAGATTTTATTGTGAGAATATAATGAGCAATAAGAGTAGCCTTCCTCTCCTGATACGATATTGCCATTGTTTCCTCTTATTTTTTCCAATTTTTAGAGGGAAATATGAATAAAATAACATGTTTCTTGCTGTGTACTTGTTTTGCGTTGCTGCAATATGACAGTGTTGGTTAGGTATTTTCTTGCTCCACTCAGGTGACGCTTGTAAAATATAGTATTATAGTTACTTTGAATTGTTTGATTTATGCAGGGAGGGCTACTAACATTAGTAGGTTATTTCAATCTCTGCTTCAAATCACACATGCTGCCAGACTGCCTAATATGGACCTATGTGTGTGAATAAGGTCAGAATTGATAGATGGTTGTATATATAAAAAAATCTGTATTCAGATGAATTTATTCGGTGTTTTTGTGATATCCTGCCTGGATTACTAAGAATGGATAAAAAGATTTTATAGCATACTTTATTGTGTGTGAGCGATCGGTAGCCCTGCAGTTCCCTTATTTCAGCACCGGGAGGCAGTAAAGAGCATTTGAAGGCTTTAGGTAAGTTTGTCCCGCACGTCCCGTCGTAGTTGCCGGGTGTTGGAGGTCAGGCGTGGGTTTGTGGCACATCGGCGGTGTGCCATGAATGCGCTGAAAGCCGAGTAAATAACGACCTATTTCTGGGTATGTTTGATAGCCGGCAGACAGAGTTGTGTTGCAGCCGAGCGGAGGTTTCCCGATTTTAGAAAAAGCGAGGAAAGCCCGCAAACAGGAAGATAGAAACGCCTCCGTCCCTTTTGTCCTACAAAGGCGCCGAGAGTTTGACAGCGGCTGGGGCGCGCTGCGCAGGCCCGGACGTTAGATAAACCGTCGGAGGACGGTGTCTGGAAGAATAAATGAGAGAATAAGGAAGATCCCCGTTTTCGAATAAAGACACGCCGACGAAAATGAGGAAGGACGTCCGGATATTACTTGTGGGGGAACGTAAGTAGTAGGCTTAAGAAAAACAACTCAAGAGGGCTGAATCCATTAGGCAACCTTCCAGCGAGGATGCTGTTAGCATCTAGCTAGTAGTGGATTTCAGGCAGTGAATCTTAAATGTGACAGTGAACATTGTTGATTTGCAACAGATTTTATTGCGACTGACTGCTTCGCATGTTGTGTTCTGTCTCTTATTAAAGGTAGATATTTTTGGCAATCTATATTATGGAAAATCAGCTACATAAATACACATTTAGATAACAATATCATGATAGCAAATCAGCAATTATTAATTGCTGCCTTTTTCTCTCTCCTTGTTTAATGTCCTGGAATTCAGTTTGGGCTTTCAGCCTCCTGACACTTGGCTTCTGCTGATAATCCTCTCCAATTGCTCTTAGTGTAAAGCCCACTGAGGGAATTGTTTAATTTGTGATAATGGGCTATAAAAATAAAATGAGATGAGATAAGCTATTCCTTTATTAGTCCCACAGGGGGAAATTACTGTGTTACTGCAGCAAAGTGGAAACCAAAATCAGAGAGGCATGAAATATAAGGCATAATAAATAAAGGCAATTTAAACAATGGTGTAATATGAATAGTATAAACAGTATGAACAGAAAATAGACTCAGAAGTCAACTAAATGGGGTTCAATACAGTAAATAAATAAACTTGACTTATCTGTGCAGTCATTTAACACATCAATCAAAGTACTTGGATAGGAAGAGTGGCTAAATATTCTGTCAAAGGTCTTTGTCACTAGCCGGTGATAAAAATGTATGTGCTGACCCCATGCTCTCTCTTTTTTTATATAGCCAAAGTGGGCAAGACGTCTCTGATCATGTCACTGGTCAGTGAGGAGTTTCCTGATGAGGTGTGTAGCATGAGCCATCCGACGGACAGTTCTTGTCTTGGAATAAACCCATTCTAGTTTGTGAACGTTTCTCTTGACACAGTAACAGGCTTGAAAGTTGTGTTTCTACAGTATTTTATTCATCAAACCCCATTTATATAGTCCATATTACTTATTTCTATCATTTTGCTCTTTGTTTCAGGTTCCCCTCCGTGCAGAGGAGATCACCATTCCAGCTGATGTCACCCCAGAGAGGGTCCCCACACACATAGTAGACTACTCGGGTACCCAGCATCCCTAACTTTGGCTGCGTTGTTAGGCCACATCACAGCTCCTTCATCAGTGCAATATGTTTAATTTGCTCAAGCAAAGGTCACGTCCGTATTGATTCAAAGCTTATAAAAATCTGTAATTCGTTAAAAGGAACTCAAGAGAAATATATAAACATGTATAAAAACCTTTCACTTACGTGGTTTTTGAATTTTGCAGAGGCAGAGCAGTCTGATGAGCAACTCTATCAAGAAATTTCCAAGGTCTGTTGAACATTATATCAATTTTGCCTTTAAATTTGACTCATTTGCTTCCATCAATTTATACCGGAGTATTTATTTATGGTGTAATCTACCTTAGTATTTAATATTACCATTTTCTCCACAGGCAAATGTTATCTGTATAGTCTATTCTGTCAACAACAAGAAGTCAATTGAGAAAGTAAGTTTTTTTTTCTTTGAGCCTCAGTTAATGAAATATATAATTACTCCCATCCGGCTAAATCTAAGTCAACCCTGCGTATGTGCAACTCCCATATGCAGTTGACTCGGAAAGGGCAGTTGACATGATCAAAAGTTATCAAAGGACAGTTAATTAAATAAAGGAACAACTTCCACTAGATTCCACTAGATAAATCAAGAAGTGTTATACATGCTTGTCCCTGCCCTAAGTGAGTCAAACATAGGCGCTTTGTGTATGTGTGAGTTTAAAGAATTTACTCAGTCTTATTATATTAAGAAAATAAAGACCGGGTTAGGGTTAGACCAAAATGGCTGCATAGCAAACATCTTCTTTTTGGAGAGTGCAAGTTAATATTAGACTTGGTTGGATTCATGCAGTCATGCAAGGGTTGCCTTGTGGAGGCTTCACATCTGACAGGACAAACACATTTTTATCAGTTACCTAGTTGTTTTTTTAACTGGAACTACTACTACTACTACTACTACTACTACTACTACCACTACTACCACTACTGCTATTACTATTGGCTGCTCCTGTTTGGGATCACCACTGTGGATCATCCATTTTCAACTTTTCCTGTTCTCTGCATCTTCCTCTGTCAAACCAACCACCTGTATGTGCTCCCTCACCACATCTATAAAACTTCTTTGGTATTCCTTTTTTCTTCTTGCCTGGTAGCTCAATATTCAGTAGCCGTCCTCCAATATACTAAGCATCTCACCTCTGCACATGTTCAAACCATCTCAATCTTACCTCTCTTGTTTTCTCTCCAAAGCATCAAATCTTAGCTTTCCCTCTAATATAGTTACTCCTAATCCTGACCTTCTTTATCACTCCCGATAATAATCTTAGCATCTTAAACTTTGCCTCCTCGAGTTCTGCTTCCTGTCTCCAAACCATCAGCCAAACTGGTCTCACTACCATCTTTATAAACCTTCCCTTTCACTCTTCCTGGTACCCTTCTGTCACAAATCACCCTTGACACCATCCATTCCACCCTTCCCTGATCCATTTTATTGTCTGCTGATTGAAATACATTGGTTGTAATCTTATGTTTTTTTTTGCGTAAATTTCTGTACCTGGTCCTTCTGTCTGATGGTGTTCTTTTTCATTAATAGGTTACAAGCCATTGGATTCCTCTTATAAATGACAGGACAGACAAAGATAACAGGTGTGTTTATGTGACTTTGAGAGGTGGGAAGGAATGTGTGCAACATTGTTTCCTGTTGGTCAGAAACAGCTGAGCTGGTAATATGAAGGCCAGTTATATAAGAGGAATTCTATTTTACCATTTATTAATCCTTGTGTTTAAAGTACAGTGTGTAATACTAAAGTATTTACTGACCTGGTTTTGACTTGTTCATTTAGGTTTAGCCTGATAAGAAAATTTGCTTAGTAACTAGTGGGTTACATATTATCACACGTGGTTTAACTGCTTGTTTACAACAATGTTTTGTTTCTTATAAGATCAACTTTTCCTGTCTGTTACAGGAGCTAGTTTATGCTAAAGCACAAAATATGGCCTTATACAAAATTTTCTACAAAGAAGCATTCTCTTCCTGTGTGTCAGCTTTATTTTGTCACTGACTCGAGGAGTAGATTGTATTCTGGACTATGTGCCATAATAATTTGAGGAAAGAAGAAAAATCATTGTGTTCACCTGTTGATTCTATGAATAACAACACAGTTCCTCAACCTCCCTCCCAGATAACTGTTGATATATGGTAACTTTAATCTATGTTTAAAAGTACTAATGCAAATACAAAAAGCTAACGCATTACTTTGCCTTATCATTGTAGGGTACCACTGATTCTTGTGGGAAATAAGTCAGACCTTGTGGAACACAGCAGCATGGAAACCATCCTGCCTATTATGAACCTATACCAGGATATCGAGACCTGTGTGGAGGTTAGCATTCTATACACTCAACAGGGCCTATACACACTGTCTAGTTACCAAATAATTTTAATTACTTAAATCTGGATCCAAACAGGCATGGTTTATAAGGGCCTACTCTGTTGGAGAAAAATATTGAAGTAAACTTTGTTAAAGCAGTTGAAAGTTATTAAATTGGAATTAGAAGATCAAATGTTCACTGAAAGTGGAGTAGATGTACTGCGTGTATAAGTGAAGCTCGGCACATGATGGACACTTAAGGCCCAACTCCTAACTCTAGATACACCCTACAGGCTAACTGATACATGGGTTTATGGTACTGAACCAGGGCACGACCTGCTGGCTAGCTAACTTTACATAGTGTGTCCTCAAGATGCATGGGTGAAATTGGCTTCACTTTGCGTCCATCCATTTAAATTTCTCCCATGTCTCATGTGACAACTCGGTTATGCCTTCCCCTGCTGGATTAGATCCCAAACTAAAAGTAGATACCAGCGACATGAGTGAATGCACGCATGGACATGTAACTAACGCTATGTATACCGCTCATACAAATAAGAACCTGTCACTAAAGCCACTTTGCCTCTGCCACTTTACATTTCACTTATAGACTATAGCTCACTTGCATTTCTATCAGGATATACCTTCTGTATATACCTTGGACTTTCACCTCTTTGTTTATTTGAACTTTTTTTACCATTAAATTTTTATTGAATTTCATTTTACTCTTATTTTGGATGCACCTCTCTCTTATTTTATTGTTTTCATTTTTCTTTTATTGCACATTTTCTAGAGTTTAACAAAAATCATTTCACTGTTCATCGTACTTGTACCTGAAGTATGTGATGAATAAACTCTTGATTCTTGAAACTTGTTGAAAGACTTTGTCAGGGTAGCAATAAACCACATGGGTTAGTTTTACTTAAATCTTAGTTTGTTTTGTTTTAGATCTTTTTAACCTTGTAGCACAGAGATTTATCTGTGAGGCATTGAACTTAGGCCCTCTCGTGATTTAGATAGAGCCTTTATTGGTTGTTTGTTTTCTGGTTTGTGAATATTTTTATTCAACACAATACTACTACCAGCAAAAGAGACCACTCATTCATTGTGTGGGCAGTCTGACCCAATATAACTCTCTGTGGGAGGAGGCATCATTTTGTAGAGTTGCTCCACCCAAGGGCATTCATATGAATACTTCCCCCCTGTTTATTCAGTGCTCTGCCAAAAACCTGAAGAACATCTCTGAGTTGTTCTACTATGCCCAGAAAGCTGTTCTCCACCCCACAGGACCTCTCTACTGCCCAGAGGAGAAGGAGGTGAGATCAGTAGCTGAAGAGTGTTCTGGATGGGGGAGACTGTGAGGGACCCAATGCATAGCAAATAATGTCACACATTTTTATACTGCTCTACAGTGATCTTTTCTTTAATAAAAACAAACTCCACTATTATTTTCTCTAAGAATCAGTGTTGTGTGAAATATGTATTTTTTAGCATAGCCTTTTACATTGTATTAATTTGCAATATATTTCCTACTTTATTGAAATTATTTTAATTTGTTTATTTTGGCTGTTTCGTTAACTTCATACAGCACCACTCTGATGTGTAACCAACCTTTTCAGGGAACATTATTCTTTTGTTGCAGATGAAGCCTTCATGCATCAAGTCATTGACTCGAATCTTCAAAGTGTCTGACCTGGACAATGATGGCATTCTCAATGACAATGAGCTCAATTTCTTCCAGGTAACAGCTTTCACTTAATTTTCTGGTTGCATAAATCTTAGCTTAAGTCAGCATTAGAGCTTTGAGGAACCCAATATGCTTCATGCATCACTGAGCAGCATGCTTGTTGTTTGAAGAGGTAGCGACAGACATGGGCACAAGCTCATAAATACTGGGATGGCATCCAGGACTTTACACATACCCTCATCGACAGGTCTATTGGTTTTGTTAGAAAGGCCATCCAACGTAATTTTTTACAGATAGGTATACGGATTGATAAGACCTTACTGAATTGGTCGGGGCCACCATTGGTGCTGTGCCCTCACAGGGTACCAATGTAAACTAACATCTGGTATGGTGACCCCTGAAATAAAGAGAACAAGATGAAAGAAGAAGAATGCTGTTGTTGTAAGAGTGTAAATGGGTTGGCATAGTACTGTAAAAATGGGAAAAAGGGTGTTTTTTTACATGAGTATTAAACTGTCCTTTATTGGAAAATTTAAAATCACACAATCACGTTATAGGAACTGTGTATTAGCTGTCTAATTGCAAACATCAAATGAGTTAGTTGTAGTCTCAGAAATGGCATTTTGTTGTGTGTGTGTGTGTGTGTGTGGGTGTGGGTGTGTGTGTGTGTGTGTGTGTGTGTTCACAGAGGACATGTTTCAATACACCACTGGCACCTCAGGCCTTAGAAGATGTTAAAAATGTTGTGAGGAGAAACATGACTGATGGAGTGAAGGGCAATGGACTCACACTCAAAGGTATGAGAGACGACTTGTATACCTGTCTTTACTCTCATCACTCTACCTTAATTTTTCATGGTGTCTGATCATTCTTCTCTCAGCATGTCTTTCCTTTCCATATTCCATTCCCATATCTCCGGTCTGTGCTTCCATTGCAGAAACATTGTCATCTTTTCCTCATTTACCCCTGTATGATTGGTCTCTGTCACGTCTTCTCTGATTGGCTTCTGGCATCTAGGCTTCTTGTTCCTCCACACACTCTTCATCCAGAGAGGCCGACACGAGACCACCTGGACCGTTCTGAGGAGGTTCGGTTATGATGATGACCTGGAGCTCACACAAGACTACTTGTTTCCTCTGTGAGTTCAGGCTTCCTCTCTATCAACCAACATTTTGTTTACTGGGAGAGGGGCTAGTCTGGGCTGTTTTTTATTCTTTATTTGGACATGCAACACAGGTCATGAGTTTGGCTTGGGGTTGAACTGAACTCGATAGATAGATATATAGATAGATAGATAATACACTTGATTTATCATGCACTTTTCAAACCAGCCATTCTTGGTGCCGGTCCCAAGCCTGAATAAATAGGGAGGATTGTGTCAGGCCAAGGTAAAACCTTCACCAAAGGAAATATGCGAATCAGAAATTAGATTCGCATACCTGATTGGTCAAGGCCCAGGTTACCAATGACCACCACCAGTACTTTTGGCCAGCAGGGTGGTGGTGGAAATTATGCTAGTGTTGGGCAAAGGAGACGGGAAAGGCATATCCAGAGGCAGTGGGAGAAGAGAAAGGGTAGGAGTGTGGAGCTGAGAGTCGGAAAATACTCAGATGCTTAACCTATGATAGAATAAACCAAAGCAACATACCGAAAGCATAAAACACATAACATTAATCCCATGAAAGAATTAGTAAGATGAGTTCTGATCAATTACTTGAATATGGATAGATTGGTGCAGTCTGATGCGTTTGGAGATAGAGTTCCAGAGAAAGGAGGTACTAATGTAGGAGGCTCCGTCACTCCAGGTTTGGTGCTTGATCCTGTGTTGGCAATTTTGAAATAGAGAAATTTGGATTTATTTTTTACAGCTGAAATTACATGTTTATTACAGACAGCAATTGGAAAAGGTACTAAATTCCAGGTTCTGTATCAGTTCAAATATGAATGGTATCGGATCCTATAGTGGTGATAGGGGTTCTTATGAAAAGACACAGACTGTACATGAAACAAGTACTATTACTAAACTACCACAACTAGTGATGATGAAAATGATAAAAATGACAATATAAAATCAAAGTATTTATTAAAATGAATAACTATTATGTATGTGCAAACTTACTCTGTGATAAAACAGTTTTTGATGTGATCTAAGTAAACCAAGAAAATATAGAAGTTTTTGCGTAAATCAAAACTGGGACCAAAACACTAAGAGACACCGAATCACAACAACTCGATGCTCAACTCTTTCTTTCTGTCTGTGTGCCAGTATTAAGATCCCCCCAGATTGTACTACAGAGCTCAACCACAATGCTTACCTCTTTCTTCAGAGTGTCTTCGACAAGCATGACAAGGTGAGTTGGACAGCAGTGAAATGTGTGTTTGTTGTATATTCTCAAATATCCTTGTACATTTTTGTTCCAAATTGTTTTTAGATATTTTATTTAGCTGTGATTTCTATTGTGATATGAAAAAATAGAGGAATTTTCACCAGATGACTGGAATAGCTTTATTTGGAAAGAATTTATTGTTCTAGAATGATGGGGTGATTATTAGGGTATTTTGGGAAATTATGAAAATTGAGCAAGGCCTTTTTTCTGCCATTCATATGGGAAGATGAGGAGATGGAGGCAGATAGAGGAAATGAAGCTATGGCTGAGAATTTTCATGTGCAAATTGACTCTGATGTCATCCAAATCTGCATGGACACATAAATCATCCACCTGTCACTCACCCAGATGGGTGAAATAATGATTTTCTCCAATTTCACCCCTGCACCCAATCACACATTGTTATATTTCCCAGTGGGATATATGTAAGCATGATGGAGTGGTAACGTATTATACCATGTTTGAGGTGCTAGTTTTGTGGCTATTGTATACATAGGGGGGTGTTTGTAGCTCAGTGGTAGAGCACGTGCTTCGGGAACTGACGAGCCAGAGGCTGTGGATTCAAACCCACCGCAGGGCATCAGGAAGTGGATCTGGTCTGAATCCCCCAAGCTCCATATAAGTCCACGTCCACTCCCACAATTTGGGGACTAATCTTGACATATAAAATGGACCTCTCATGGACTCAGGACAGTAACTAATCAACTTTCTATGGCGCCATCTTTTATACTCAGTTTAAGAGATACTGTAGTTTTTAATTTCTCTTATTTCAACTTCCATACCTGCCTGTATTTGTACCATTTGATAGTTTCTTAAACTATTAATTTGATAAGTATGGGGTTTATTGTAGTTTTATGTCTTTATATGTGTCTTTGTATTCACATGAATGTTCTAGGACAGAGACTGTGCACTGTCACCAGAGGAGGTGAAGGACCTATTTAAAGTTTTCCCCTATATGCCCTGGGGTCCAGATGTTAACAACACAGTGTGCACCAATGACCAGGGTTGGATCACCTATCAGGGATACCTCTCTCAGTGGACGTGAGTAGTAATCACATGCTCGTACTTGTAAACACATACAACGTTTACTTTGATGGTATAAAATTGAGCACATTCATAAATTTACTGCAAATGCACTTATAGCAGACAGTATGGACATATATGTCTATTACAATCTCAGACTCATGGTCTGTCATGTGTGTTATGGGTTAGGTTAACAACTTACCTAGACGTACAGCGTAGTTTGGAGTACTTGGGCTACCTGGGCTACTCTATCATCTATGAACAGGAGTCTCAAGCAGCAGCTATTACAGGTAGGTGGATATCACATAGTCTTCTCATTTTGATAGACAGGAAACAGAAACAACCGTAAACAACTTATTTAATGATTGACTTCCTTTTACCAAGTATATATCATGTTTTTTCAATTCAGATAAACTGATAAAACATTGGCTTATTAGTTAGTAGCTTTTATTAGTTTATCTACCCTTGCTACTTTTCCCTACCACTGCCTTTATCCATTTTACTATTCTCTCCATTTGTTATACTATAGCTGTCGTTACCCTTTTCTTGTAGTGGTTTGAGATCCCATTTTTGTGACAATGTAGTACATGGAATGCATTGCTGTATTTGTTACACATTTTCATTGTTCACATACTCTTGCCTAGTAAAAATGTAAAAAAATTTCCCCAGTGACGCGTAACAAGCGTATTGACCTGCAGAAGAAACAGACCCAACGCAGTGTCTTCCGTTGCAACATCATGGGGGCACAGGGCAGTGGGAAGAGTGGGTTCCTCCAAGCCTTCCTGGGCAGGAATCTGCAGGTTGGTGAAAAGCACTGAAACCGTAGCGTTTGTACTTTGTTGTAATGTGTTCACCAGCTTGAGCAAGCAACCAGATAGTTTGGAAAAAAATGTCATTGTTGTAGCTGCCTTGGAATGTATTGACAGGTTTGATATGCTGAAAAAATCTCAGTGCTCACACCCCGTCTCACTGCTTAGTTACCGAGACCATTGGTTTCAGCTCCAGTGCTCAGAGGCCCAAATACTGCCTATTTGATGCCCAGCCAGCAAATCAGTTTATAGAGCTGCCAAAACAGGCACACCAGGCAGACTAGGAAACCATCTACTCTTGGGTCATGTGGAGTGGAGTGAAGCGCCACCCAAAAAGACTAATGTAATTGGACCAATACTTAGCTAATATATTAGATTTTGTTTTTATCCATCCATCCATCGTCAACAGCTTGTCCGAAATCGGGTCACGGGGGAACTGTAGCCTATCTCCGTTCTCATTGGGCGAGAGGCGGGGTACACCCTATATAGGTCGCCAGTCTTTCACAGGGCAGAGCAGTTAGGGGAACGGTGTCTTGCTCAAGGACACTTCGACACGCTTCTCTGCAGGACCGGGGATCGAACCTGCAACCTTCTGATCGCCAGGCGACCGCTCTACCCACTGAGCCATGCCGCCCCTATTATATTAGATTTTGTGTCCAATTTATTTTTCTCTTGTATACCTTTTTAGTGGCAGCAAGATGGACCAAACAATAGCAGAAAAAAGTGTTCAGATGAACTGGTATGGAAATAGTCCTTATGGGTGTGTGTCATTAAATTTGTGCATTTTTACAGCGACAGAGGAGGATCAGAGAAGACCACAAGTCCTTTTACGCCATCAGTACCACTTATGTCTATGGGCAGGAGAAGTACCTGCTGGTAAGAACCATTCACTCACTTGACGAGGAGAATCAGGTTATCTGCGCTCTGGATTACTGTTACATAATCCCTGTGTGTCGCTGCAGCATATTGTGTATCAGCAATAGTGTTCTACACACCAGTTTGTCCTTCCATCTGTCTTCTTTCACTTTCTTGCTCTCACTGTCCCTCTCTGCCTTTGCACCTCTCTGGTTCTATATCTCTGTTTGACTCCATGCACCTCTATCTCTGTGTGACTCTTGGGTATCACCTCTTTGTTCTTAACTCTGTACATGTTTCTGTCTTTGTCCCTCTCCCAGCTCCATGAAGTGATCCCAGATTTTGACTTCCTGTCAGAGGCAGACCTAGCATGTGACGTAGTCTGCCTGATGTACGATGTCAACAACCCTCAGTCTTTCGAATACTGCGCCAGGGTCTATAAGGTTTGTGTATATTGAGTATGTTTTCATAGTTTGTGTTAAAATTAAGGAGTACTCAGGAAATGAAGAGACTTGGAGTGATATTTTGAATTTGTTCCTTATGTTGTACTTGACAATATAAAAATTTGTGTAATGACACTTAAATGATTCAACACAGGGTATCTTGTAATAGTTAGTCATTCTTGTGCAAACAAACACCATTTGATGTCGCCAAGTTTGAAAGAAAGAAAGGAAAGGATTCCCTTATCAGTCCCGCAAGGGGAAATTTGGATTTCTCTGCATTTTTGACCCAACCTATTGTATAGGAGCAGTGAGCTGCCAACATATGGCGCTCGGGGAGCAGTTAGGGGTTAAGTGTCTTGCTCAAGGACACCTCGACATGCTGTATGCAGGACCGGGGATCGAACCTGCAACCTTCCGATTGCCAGACGACCGCTCTACCCACTGAGCTATGCCGCCCTTTGCAGTTGTCTTTCTTATTTAATTTGATCAGAAATGCTAATAACACATATAAAATATTTCTCCATTAAGGGAAAGTTTTCTGTAATACTGGAATGATATGCTAAGATTCCTAATTACATGTCAGTCCATAAGAAGTTGTCAATACTCTTGGGCCTCTGATGGCGTAGGGGGTTAAGGCACCTATGTTCAGTGCATCTCCGTGTCATGGAGATGGATGTTCAAATCTCAGTTCCGCCGTTTCCAACCACGGCTGGTGGTCCGTAATTAATGGGGCATAATTGGCTAAGCCTCACAGGGGTATAAGGGTTAGGTTAAATAAAGGATTCTAGGTTCACTGGTGTTCCCCTCTGGGCCATCCGGGAGCTCACAGTTAAGTGAACAGAAAGTACTCTCCCTTCATTCTCCTCCAACGGCCTGGGTTTTCCCCAATAGACCACGATGTGTGAAATAGCAAGGGCTAGTCGTCATGTGACTTGGAGGAGACACATGCTACGGCTTCCTCCTTCCTGTCAACGTTCTAGATGGGCATTGGAAGCGGCAGATCCAGCAACAGGCAACTTGGGGAAATTGGCTGGGGAAAAAGGGGATTCAAAAAAGAAGTTGTCAATACTTCTTAGTAACATTTGATAATTTTCTTTTGCAGCACTTCTTTTTGGACAGCAAAACGCCGTGTATGCTCATTGCTGCCAAGTCAGACTTACATGAAGTGCGGCAGGAATACAGCCTCTCACCATTGGAGTTCTGCCGGAAGCACAAACTCCATCCACCTCAGCCATTCACCTGTAACACAACCGACGCACCCAACAAAGAGATCTACACCAAACTCACCACCATGGCCATGTATCCGTGAGTGGCAATGCTCTTTACCTGACCAACTTTTGGTCTGATTTATCTGATTTATCAAACTCTGATCCCTTTGTGATATTTTTAGCCCTCTATCTCTCTTATTGCACACCACTCACCTTACCCCCTGGCTACGCCTACTCTTCACTTCAACCCCCAGGGTCTATGCAGCATTGATACTTTCACTTCAATTTTTTTATTCCTTTCCTTATTAGGGTAGGAAATAGCAACCTAATGCTCGCAATCTAGTTCCGGCTAGTTACCTCTTCTATCCTACCCGTCACCTTGGGAAGTTAACAGAAGGCTCATGTTTGGTTTTGAAACCCACCAACCACTTTTATCTATGTATGAGGAGGCTGGCTTCCTACTCGGTTGACCTTGCCTTGTTAACTTTGGCCTGTTGGTTAGACCTTATAGTTAGTATTCAGGTACTGAGGATATTAAGCCTGAGTCTGAGACAATTCCATGCTATGACAGAAACAAATGCACACCAGAGAGATCCTTTAGCACCAAGTGCCTTATAGCAAAACTCTTGTCAGGATTGATGTTGTGTGCTTGTGTTGGTTCCTGGGTGTGTGCACATGTTCATACCAGCTACTGACTTTCTTTTCAGAAAATCCATTTCAAAGAGCTAATAGAATGTTTAAGCTCTTCAAGTTCTACTGATCAGATTAGGGTTTAGAATAGACTAATGAGATTTTAATTGAGCAGCCCCACTAAATTCTCAGATTCATAGGCTCAAAATAAGCTTATTATCTGATGCTAAAACCTTTTGATCTGTACCGTACTCAGGCATGGATTGTTGGCTCATTGCATCCAATTCAATGCCTGGATCATTGCATAGATCAACGAACTGGGCCCACTTGAAAAGATGGTCTTGAGTATATTTCATTTGTACTCAAGTATTGCTCCCATCAAGTATGAAAACAACTGCACCAAAACACAGAAGTGGACTACTATGCTAAAAAGCATTTCTCAACGCTACCCATCTCCTCCAAAATCTGTAAATGCATACAACATTGTGCTGATCTCATGTGTATCCATCATCAACCGCTTATCCGGTGTCGGGTCGCGGATATGTGTACAATTTTAAATGCACATAAAACTGGAGTATATTTGTTACAAATAATTACTATTATGAATATAATTGTAACATAAGTTTAAATTATAGTACATGATAGTATAAAAGATAAATATGTTTACATTTTAGTATAAAATGTATTATATATATATAGCATACAATATAAGATGTTGTAATATAGTTGCATCACATGAATTATTCAAGCATAACAAAACTTTATTTATTACTTTGAGTGGTCTTCAAACTAGAAAAGCACTACATAAGAACATTTACATTTACCCTGGATGGCTAAGAGATTTGGATTTCATCATTGTACTCAGATCAGCCCTTTTCATTCTATAAGACTCATTCAAAATTGAAAGCTTGACAAAGTTTAGTCACATAATACTATTATTACCTGTGAAAAAGTCCAGATGTGTGGTTCTGTAAGTAAGAAGGATTTATCTGCTAGGCGTAGCCTAAATGTTGAAAAGATTTCAAGTGCTTTTGCATTTCATTTGCCTCTCTTCCCTTCTACTTGTGGCTTCCCTCTCCTTATTTTCCTTTAAATCGACAATTATCTCTGAGAGTGTTTTCTTTTTTACCTTTTTATATATTTGATAACTATATAACAGCTAATTATCTAACATCTAATATCTAGGCAGTATCTAATAATTGTTAGATTGAATCTAGCCTTTATCACAATATAGCCCTGTCCTTAGGACCTCTTTATTTAGTTGTGATTTAACATTTAGTTGAGGTTTTTATCCATCTGGTGTCATAGTGTGGGCTTTACTTCCTCTTGCTGTGTGTGTGTCTGTGTGTGCGTGTGTGTGTGTGCGTGTGTGTGTGTGTGTGTGTGTGTCCGCAGCCATACTCGTCGTCACTGCATGTGTGCCTGCAACAGGTGCACCTATTGCCTGTGTCAGAACATCCTCAAGTCGGAAATCCTGCTCACTATCAAGGCCCAGCTTCGCAGGGTCATTTTCAACAGGTCATTTATCTAACAAGCTTTAGTGGTTTAACATAGATCCCCTCCACTCCACCCCCTCTCTCTGTCACTTTTTTTCCCATTCCTTGGGATGTCCAAGATGAGTCACAGAGAGTTCTAACCCAAGCTCTTTAACACTTGTGATGGGGAAAACTCTTCATTGTTGACAGCTAGTCTGGTTCACATTGCATATCCACCACATGGAAAGGGGATATTTTTGCACATCTAAGGTCAAGTGCAGGACCCAGTACAGATCAGTACTCTGTGAAAAAACACTTCAGCAGGGCAGGTTTTTGCTAAGACTTAAATGTAAACTTGTATTGTTCTAGCTCTGAAACCAATAGGTCACAATACTACCCAGGAAGGAAGTGGTTGACCTTGCTTATTATGTGGATGTGTTTGTGCACACATGCACATGTTGTTTTCTTTTTGCTAAACTGATTATAGGACAAAGAATTGGAGTCTGCTTTCTTTACAAAATTACGCAGTAATTAGCAGCATTTAAAAAAATGTCCAAATGACCCCTCAATCAAACATGTGAGCTGAGGCTAGCTCCATTATTGCCTAGCTGTGAGGTGATGATGTGTCTCGGTCTCTCCAGCTCCACCCAGACCACCTCCATTCTGTCCAGCCTGACCATACTCTGTGACAAGCTGCACCACCTAACGCCTCGGCTTCTAGCCAGGGAGGTAACAGTGTGTGGTCTTGCTCTGAAAGTTGCTTGCATGATGTCTCAACTGAATTGAGTTTTCATTTTTCAATACTGGGTTTTAGTTCTAATATTAACAATATATCACAAACATGATGGCAAAATATCA
>OMLC01081268.1:0-19940 GCA_900302585.1 Regalecus glesne
CTAGAGACCACATCATCCAGTTCCAGTCTGAGCTCACTCTTCTCCTTCTCCAGTTTCTGTTTGACTCTCTGCAGGTTATCAATCTGCTCCCCCAGGTCAGCCACACTGTCAGCTTGTTTCTTCCTGAGTGTGGCAGAAGTGGCTTCATGCTGCAGAGTGGCCTCTTCAAGGTCTCTGCGGAGTTTCTGGAACTCAGCCTCCCTCTTCTTGTTCATCTCAATCTGAACAACTGTTGCTCCACCAGCCTCCTCCAGCCTCTCACTGATCTCCTCCAGCTCTCTGGCCAAGTCAGCTCTCTGCTTCTCCACCTTGGCTCTGGCAGCTCGCTCTGCCTCCAGTTCCTCTTCCAGTTCCTCGATACGAGCCTGGATGAAAATGGAATCTAAATATTTAACAGCTTTGTTTTGAATTGCATGATAACTGTTTACACATTTACCTTAATTAATCTGATTACCTGCAACTCCTTCAATTTTTTCTGGAGTTGAGCACTCATTGCCTGTTCATCCTCTATTTTTGCATTAAGTTGGTTGATTTCAAAATCTTTCCTGTAGATTAAAAAAGCTGTTAAGGGCAGCTTAAGGTTGCAAATTACAGTTCACACTGGGAAAATAGTTTGCATTACTTTTTAAGTCTTTCTTCTAGTTGCTGTTTGTCATTTTCCAGGTCCATAATGCTCTCTTGGGCCAACTTAAAGTCTCCTTCAAGTTTCCTCTTGGCTCTTTCAAGGTCCATACGAATCTTCTTCTCTTGCTCAAGGGATCCTTCAAGCTGGAGTGGATGATCAAGCAAACCATCATCATTGGGATTTATCATTCTATTTGATCTACTGATCCTTTATCTTATCCCCCCCAAAAATAGAATCTACTCGGCTTTTACATCATCCACTTGCTGTTCCAGCTTAGCCTTGGCCTTGGTGAGAGTGTTGACTTTGTCCTCCTCACTCTGCAGGTCATCCAGTGTTTGCTGATGAGCTTCCTGTAAAGCTTTCTTCTCTTTGGTCAGCCTGGCAATAATTTCCTCCAGAGCAGCCATTTCCTCAGTCAGGTTTTTCACCTGTAAAATCCAGAATTGAGATGTTACTTGGTGCCTCACAAAGTTGTTGATATGCCACAGAAAGAATTAAGTATGCTCCATACCTTATTCTCAGTAGCATGTTTCTCCTTTTCCACCTTAGCCAGGGTTAACTCTAAATCATCAATGTCTTTTTTCAACTCAGAGCACTCATCCTCAAGCTTCCTCTTCTTAGCTGTCATTTCAGCATTCATCTCCTCCTCGTCCTCCAGTCTCTCAGTAAGCTCTTTGACTTTTGCCTCCATTTGAATCTTACTCTTGATGAGACCCTCACATCGTTCTTCGGCATCACAGAGATTATCTTGCTCCTGTCACAATAGGGAAAATGGGCTTTCAGGCACATAGCCAGCATATTGATTTTATCTGATTCTTTATCTTATGATTATATCTGATTCTTTAAACCACTTTAAACATACAGCCTGAACTTGCAGTTGGAGGTCATTCTTTTCTTGGAGAAGAGTGACCATTTTTTCCTCCAGTTCTTTTCTGCGAGCTTCAGATTTTGCATAGGCCTCTTTAAGTTTTGTAAACTCCTCCTTCATATTGGCCATTTCCTTCTCAGTCTCTGCTGACTTCAACAGCGGTTTGATCTTGAAGTACATTTTCATCCAGGGCCAATTTTTGACTCCCATGAAGGCCCGGATGTTCCACTGGATCACCAGTAAAGCATCTCTGTGGAAATTTTTCTTATATTAATCAACTTTAATTTATTCAGTAGTTTTTTGAATATTATTGCACAATATGAATTATAATATCAATGATAACTTGCTCAAGATATCTTTTTCATGAAAAAGTGACTGAGATTAATTTTCTGTTAAAGTTTATTTTGATTTGACTAGCATTTCAATATGGCACCCCCCAAAAAAATTTTTTTTTAAAAGATTCTTACCCTATGGAATTAGAAACAAATAATCATAATAGTCTCAATGTAATAATGATAGACTTACCTTCGCTCAACAATCTTTTGGAATTCAATTCTTGCCAAAACCCCTCTTGACCCGGCCTGAATCCGGGTTATGATAAGAGCCAGACGGTCATCTCGCATCTCTTCTAGCTGACCCAGCAGTCCAGCTTTAAAGAACACCTGATAAGTGGTGACAAGGTCAATCAATAAAATTTATACATGGACTCCTCAAAAAGGTCTTTTTTTATATACCATTATCATCAACACTGACCTTGGTATGTCCCAATCTGTACTGGGTTTGGTCTATGTCCAAAGAACCCAAAAGTTTTTCTGATGCTTTTTTGTTATCAATGAACTGTCCCTCAGGGATGGCGTTTGGGTTCAAAATACGGTACCTTTGTCAAGTGTATGAAAGACAATTTGAGTTTAACTTCAATCTTTGTAGAAATTTATATAAACCAATTATTTGCATTTATCTGATGACGTTAATGTGCACACTTAATGATATTGCTCTGAAAGTTACCGCTGTTTGAAATCTCCATAGAGGATCCTGTTGGGGAAGCCTTTTCTGCAAATCCTGATGCCTTCCAACACACCATTGCACCGTAGTTGATGCATCACCAAAGGATTCTCCATGGCCCCTGGAGTCTTGGTCTCGTTGGGGATGATACAGCGTACAAAGTGAGGGTGAGTAGACCTCAAGTTGGTCATCAGCTTGTTCAAGTTCTCCTAAAAGGTAGTGCACCAAAGAGGGGATGGATTTATAAGAAGGACAGTGTCTAACACTACATCTTTTGACTTCTACACACTGTAACTAAAATAATTAGGTAGACTATATTTAGGTTTACATCACCGAAAAACAACATATTTTTTATTTGAAACTTTCATATTTTTAAAATGGTGCATACTTGATCATGATCTTACCCTGTGCAGAGCAGATACTGTTTGAAAGGATGATCCCTTCTTTTTGCTACCTTTTTTGGCTCCAGACTCTTGAACTAAACATGTTTCATAAAATATTTGTTTCATTCATGACAGACATATTTAAATTCAAATTTTGAGCGATTTCTGTCAGTTCTGAAGGATGATTTCTTTGAAGACATCAACATTTTTTCAATATACAAACCTGAATCAGTTCCGGCATAATTTGCAAATAGGATACCCAACAGCTTTAGATTAGACTTCTGGTACAGTCCCACAACAGTCTCATTCAGGGGGTCCTTGTTCTTCACCAGCCAGTTATTTATATTATAATCAACAACACCAGCATAGTGAACCAGGGAGAAATGGGCCTCTGGTTTTCCTTTGATAATCCTGGGCTTCTGGAAGTTGCCAGATTTCCCCAGATGATTGTCATATAGCTTAGCTTTAAAGGTTGCATCACTGGCCTTGGGGAACATACATTCTTCTTCAAGGATGGACATGATCCCCATTGGCTAAGGAGATATGTGAGAGATTGAACATGAGCATTTCTTGACCGATATTCCATGCATATTTTCAGAGGCCAATTAGCCTTTATGTGGATATCTCACCTTTTCAATCAGGTCTATACAAGCCTGCAAATCCATACCAAAGTCAATGAAAGTCCACTCAATCCCCTCTTTCTTGTACTCCTCTTGTTCCAGCACAAACATGTGGTGGTTGAAAAACTGTTGCAGTTTTTCATTGGTGAAGTTGATGCAGAGTTGCTCAAAGGTGTTAAACTGCAAGCATAAGGTTGACATGAGCAAGTCCGGGCTTGACTATTCATATGTATTCAAAATGGATCAGTAAGCCTGAAAAACTCACTACATATAAACTTACATCAAAGATCTCAAAGCCAGCTATGTCCAGCACACCAATGAAGTACTGACGTGGCTGCCTGGTGTCTAGAGATTGGTTAATTCTCACCACCATCCACAAGAACATCCTCTCATACACCGACTTGGAAAGTGCACCAATTGCATAGTTTACCTAGAAAGTAAGACAATAATTACCACTGAATGTTCATTGGGCAAAGATGCATGCAAGAAATCCACTGCCACACACTAAAACCTCATACCTGGGCAACATTCTGTCCCTTGGTGACCCACTCATTTCCTACTTTGACTCTTGGGTGACAGAGACCCTTGATTAGGTCAGCTGAATTTAAGCCCATCAAATATGCAACTTTATCGGCATCTGTGTTAGAAAATGTATTATTGAGGTAAGTCAAGGTTTTGAGCAAACCTTTTATGAGAATTATAATCATTGGCATACCCGTCAATGTTCCAAGCCAGCAGCAGAGATTCTTGTAAAATCTCAGTAAAAAAACTTTTCTCACCTTCAGTGCCATCAGCCTCGGCCTGTTCCTCTCTTTGCTTCTGCTTGAACTTCATGTTACCATGGTGCATAATGGCACCAACCATCTTATAAATGCTGTTCTTCTCTTCTTGAGTAAAACCCAGCACATCAAAAGCGTCCTGAAAAAAATATATAGCAGTGTTACTCAATTTAATTCTTACTCTTACAGTTAGACATTTTTTGACTTCAGCTTATTGAGTTATGGATTTTTATTCTTCCATCTCACATCAGTAGCAACCAACTCTTCAGAATCATTGATGGAGGCTACTGTTGTCTCTCCTTGGGAGATGAAGGCGTAGTCATAGGGGTTGTTGGTAATGAGCATCATTTCTGAGGAAAAGTTAGAAAACAGCCTTTTATCAACAATTAGCACTTAGCATTGAGGATGTTGTGGATAGATATGAATGGGTGGATGGATGAATGGATGTTGCAATGACTCTGAGAATTAAGTTTCATATGAATTACCAAGAAGCTCAGGCTTTTGCTGAGACAAAATCTGGTAAAAGATATGGTAGTCCCTCTCTGCTCTTAGCTGGAAGGTTACGCGAGACTTTTCAAGCAGATCTGAGGAATAAATTGGCTTTATTATACTGCAGTAACACATCATGGCTTGTCATCTATTCAGATTGGAAAAATATTTTAATTCTAATTAATTATGATGTGATGATACATGTATAATAAAAAACATAAAAGAAATGATGAGTATTACTCTACTCTCTACCGTGTTAACGATCAACCCAGAAAAGTCGTGTTTACTGTTGTAATCAATATTTAGTTTTACTCACAAGTCTCGATGTCAGCGGAGGCCAACTTCCCTCTGTTGTCAAAATGAATTCTAATGAATTTACCCTGAGAAAAAAATCACAATTAATTTGTTGGCTCAATCACAACTTTCATTCAGCTCATTAATGTCAAATTGTGTCACTATAAGCAGAAAGAGACTCACAAATCTGGAGGAATTGTCATTCCTGATGGTCTTGGCATTACCAAAAGCCTCCAGAGCAGGGTTAGCCTGGATGATTTGATCCTCCAGTGTACCCTATTTTTATCAGAGGTGCAGGTCTTAAGTAAAATCCAGGGCCAGGCATGTAAATATGCATGCTCGCGTATCTATTTTTTCTCCATTGTTATAGAAGGATAGTGTAAGTATAGACATAGGCATAGATTAAGTCTATAATCCTCATCTTCCTTTGGATAGTTTCCTGTTTTTCAGGGGTTTGCCACAGCAGATCTTAAGATTAAGTCTGTAATTCAGAGTGTTAAATAGCCTAAAAGTTCAAACCTTTTTCTCTGCAGCTGCATCTTTCTTTCCACTTGGCACAGCAGCGATACTGGCAAAATACTGAATGACACGCTTGGTGTTGACAGTCTTTCCAGCACCGGATTCTCCACTAGATAAAGGAGACATAAGAAAACAACAACTGTAGGCCTACATCATTTATCCTCGACTTTGTAAAAGTTCTTTACTTGTGTGACTTACGTGATAAGGATAGATTGGTTTTCTCTGTCTGTAAAGGAGATGAGTATAATATCAGTGACAGGTGGCGCGCTGTACAAACTTTGTAGTAAGATGAGGCTTAATGTAAATTGTGTACCTGCCAACATGTATTGATAGGCATTGTCAGAGATGGAGAAGATATGAGGAGGAGCTTCACTCCTCTTCTTTCCTCTGTAGGCAACAACCACTTCGTGGTTATAGACAGGAAGCCACTTGTATGGGTTGATAGTCACACAGAACAGCCCAGAGTAGGTCTGTAGGATTAAAAGAGGAGTAGCAGATTAAAAACAAGTTATTTGCCAAACCACTTGCTACTATCTATTCATTTATTCTATCAAGGAGAGAGTTGTATTCTTACATAGATCATCCAAGCTGCATAACGCTCTTTGAGGTTAAACAGCACAGCGGGCTCATGCAAGAAGGTGAACATCGCCATGTCTTCAATTTTATCAAACTTTGGTGGGTTCTGAGGGTGGACGTCAATCTCCTTCACTGTAACAGTCTTTAAAAGAGATTATGTTTTTACAGAAACACTGTGATCAAAACCTTTGTGGATGGTAATATATAATGATACTCTGTACAACTCAAGTACCTTGCCAAACTCAGTTTCAGCAGTGACTCTATCCCCATTTCGACTTGTGATGGAAGCCTTTACGAACTCGACCTCAGGGTCAGGAACAAAACATTCTTTCTTCATGTCAAAGATACGAGTCTGGGCCTCCAGACGCTCCCTGTCTGACTTTCTCAGATAAGGAGCTGCTGCCCCAAACTCTGCCATTACAGCATCACCCATTTTTCAATCTGTTGTAATTAAGAACAAGCTTTTACCTTTGGTCATTCATATTGCTTAGAAATTTGTTGAATAGCAAGAAAAATGAGAGCAGCTTCACAATTCTTCAAAACGTTTACCCTCTGAAAAAATACATAGATTTATGAAATAATCTTTAAAAAATTATAACAATCCTTACCTACGTATTCATAATGATAATTAAACTCAATACGTACCAGCATAAAATAAAAACAAAAAATAGACTAAAATTCTTACAGAACCGAAAAATAATTAAAACCAACTCTTTGCAATATGCTGATTCATGTATCAATACAGCAAATGGCCTTAACATATCAATTTTGGTGATCCAGCCACTCTCAGGTTTTCAGGGTACATAGACTACTTAATGATCATTGTAACTTTAAAAATAATGTAACGGTTAAATCTACCTTTAGGGGGGTTACACTCCACAGGAGACCAGGAGCTATTTTACTTAGAAGTAAATCCAAGAAATCACAAGAAATAAGTCAAACTTCAAAGCTGCTTTCATAAACACAATAATAGAAATACATTGTCATTTGTTTTTTTCAAATTAATCCATAATAGAGCTAATGCTTTCCTTAATATATAATAAAAATAATGATTACAAGATCTACCAAAAGCGGGACACTTTAAACCTTAATCATAAAGATGTCCTTGAATTCTGTCAGTGGCTTGCTTACCTTTAACTGTCAACTTTGGTCATGCAGAGAAGTGATGAACCCAGCAGCTGACAGCAAGTTGTGGCTCCTTTAATAAAGGTTATTTGTTAACCAAATATGGGGATGAATATCAAAGAAATGCCATGCAGGTTAGATATCAAATAAGCACTGTCCTAAATGGGCAGTCTACTGTTGCTATTTATCACCCTCACCTTGTGACAATCAAACACTAAACCAGAGAGTAAACAAAACAAGTGAAAGAGAAGTGGTGGGGGAGTAGGAACAGCCTACAGAAATTCTTATCTGCTTAGATCAACGAAGATCTGTAAAAGAAAATTAAAAGAAGTACGTTTGATAGGCATGACTATAGTTTAGTGGTTTAACATTCCATTACTAACTACCACATGTATAAATATCTCTTTAGTTGTTGATAAGCCTAACATATTTGGATTTGCTTTTCTTCTCATTTACATGTTATGGCAAACATTTAAATTAAGATCCACAAAAAGTGTAACCTGCTTATTCTTCAGAAATGACAGCTGCACTAAAGATATATGTTTCTTAAAATCTCAATCGTTATGACAGATATTAATCAGAGCTCCTCTATTATAAGAGTTTTGCATTTGAAGGTTACCCTCTTCATTTGATGTATTTATTTCTTACATCAGCTTAAATAAATCAAGCAAACTGTTCTCTCATTTCGAGCATCAGCTGCTTAATTGACATGGGTCTGGATGTTTCTCGGTCTGTCTGAATATCCAACTTGAGAATTAAGACTTCTGGGATTAATGGAACACCAAATATCTACAGATCTAAATTTAAACAATGAATATGATGTGTGAAATGATACAGTGCAAAATACATTTCAAAAGGGGCATCAAAGAGTTGCAGCTGCTGTCCACAGAAAGACAGGACAAGGTTGTCGTACTCATCCACACTAACAGTTGGTCTAACCCTGCTCACATGGCATTGCTTCCTATTCTTTGGCAATAGCAGCAACATCTCAAAAGTGTGAGGCAGATGGTATTCTGCTTTGACACAGTCATGTTTATATGCAAATGCCATAAAGGTGAATTGAACTTTTTAGAATGCTTGAAGTTACCAATCTTATGATAGGTGTTATGCTAATGTGAAAAAAAACAAAAAACACCCCAGATGAACATGTATGTGTCTCATATGTGGCTTTTGTCATTATCAAAAGGACATAGTATCTAAAACGATGACCTGACAAAGGCTCCAAGTGGGCTGAAATGCCTCCATTTAAACAAGGTTATTATAAATGAAATGTTGGTCAGCAGAACTAATATATATGCCTCAAGGGTTCTATGCCATAACTGTGCTAGCTCACTTTGCCTTAAATGAACCAGAAAGACATTTTATTTAGCTTAGAAAGAGAAACTCAACTCAAGTCCATTTGATTTGTACAACCTATTATCTCAAATTTGCCATTGTGAGTTTCACAATTACATAGGATCTTGTCCTTAGACCTCATCAGATTTAGAACAACTCCCTTGAAAAAAATAGGAAGAAACCTCAGGGAGAGCAAAAGAGGAGGGATCTCTCTCCTAAGACAGAAAACTTTTTTTTTCAAGATTAATGGCTACTAGAATATATCATCATGTTTGGGCAAAAGACCAGGGGGCATGAAAGCTCAGTGGTACAGTGTGTACTTTGGGAACTGATGAGTCAAAGGCTGCAGGTTTGATCCTACCACAGGCCATCAGTAAGGGCATCCAGCCTAAGTCCCCTATGCTGTATCTAAATCTGTGTCAAACCCATAACGCTGTCTCCATGCAAAATAGAAGAATAGGAAATATTTAAGTTTGGTCACGTACATCTATAAAGGTTTCTCCTCAGTAATGAAAAGATAGTCGTGTCATCTGCTTGATCTCCTGTATAAATCTGGCCTTAGATGACCTCAGAGTGGACCCAGGAATATAACTACATAATATTTAAATCAACTCCTTTGTTATAATGCCCTTAAAACTATATTGGTGTACTCAATTAGCATTGCACTCAGGGCTAGCAGGACTTTTAACCTTCAGACAAAGGGACATTGTGACATGTTCTTGAGGCTGCCCACTGTTTCATGCCCTTGGCTTGTCCCTTTCAGCATGGCATTGTTTTCTTCCATTTATCCTTGAGCACAAAGATAACCTGTGAAATTCCTGCTGGCTACCATTGAGGGTTTGGCGAGTTAATGGACAGCTTGTGACACACATCAGAGGAGTTGCTTCTTTTTTCACTTTTGACCAGCAACAACAGGTGATGAGTAAACACGAATACAATATGGCCTGTATGTACTATATGTGACATAAAAACCCCCAACAACCATTTACCACCCCCAGTAGCTTGTCTCTGAATGATTAATCTTCTGGGGAGGATCATCCCGTCTCAACTGCGCCAGTGCCCAAAGTGCTCTCAAAGGACATTTACTCCAGTGAAGTTAATCCACCATGTTGTACCTGTTCATGCACATGAATAAGAAAATGTTATTAATGGTAAGTGTAAAGAGGGAAAAAGCTAAATTTGAAGACAAATCTGCAGAAAGTGTTAGAATAGCTTGTTGTGTTAAATTGCTTGAGTGTTTTGCATTACTGATTTATGGATGGCTCATTGGCCCTTATGCTTTCAGTTTTGTGTTTAATCTCTGAGGGAATTGAAGGGCATCCCATAAGTTAATATGAATTTTTTTTATGTGATCTATATTATATTCTTATATTTTGAACCTCAATTTTGTTTTTTAATGTTTGAATTTCTGAAACATGCATTGCTTGTGTGTTTTGTATTTTAAACTGTTTAATGAATGTCTTGCAAAGCATGACACTTGTAGTTTAAGTGTTAAAACTCTTAAGGAATTTAATCTAGCCCTGCATGTGAGCTTGCATTTGTAAGTGTACTTTTTACTCAACTTTATTCGCTCAATAGTAGAGTATGTGGACTTTGGGAACTGACAAGCCAGATGTGGGACCCACCTCAGGGCATCAGGAAGGGCTTTAATCCCCCAAGATCCATCCAAATCCATGTCCACCCCCACAACATGGGGACTAGTTGTGACATATAAAAATGGACTGGTCTTTGTGAGTGAAACAAAGCTGTGAAATGGAGTTTTGTTGCACTCAGTGATTTGTGAATGGCTCATAAGGCCTTATAGTTCAGCTTTACATTTACAAGCTCTGCTTTTCCTTGTGTGCTAGAATTTAAGGACAAATCAGAGCTGTCAGAACGATATATTGATTGGCATGCACTGAAACGGTTGCTTTACATGTAAACTATTTATTTTGTTAAAAGATCTAAACTAGTTATTAGTTAAGTAAATTTTGGTGAATCATTTTAAATGGTTTGTCACTGAATTTAATGGTATATTTTTGTCTTACAAAGGTACATGATAGGACATGTTGCTCCATCTGTAGCTTTCCAATAGGTACATTTTTGTACCAGGACATAAAGGCAAAAAATATCAAATATTCAGCTACATTGCCCCCTTCTCTATGACAATCTATTCCAAGCTCTAGTGCTACAGTCAGTCATACATCGCAGGTCCCATTCTCAGCTGTCCAGTGTCTCTGTCTGACTTTCATGAAATCACAAGAGGCACCTTGTCTTACCTAAACATGAAACCGGAGACAGCTCCATCCATATGTGAGCTATTGTTGGTATTTGTTATTTGTTTTGGGGAAAGGTCACTTTTTAAGGAGTGTTGAGTGGAGGCACTGGCAGAGGTTTGCAAGAACGTCCCTCTTCACACCTTGTCTTCTTCTAACACTAAATCATGCAGACAGTATGTAAGGATTCAGGTAATGGCTCTTCTAGGGGGGGAAAATTCATTACTTTTTACGATTCAGTGAAGATGCTACGAAATAGAGAATTATAGCAAAGGTGATATGAACATATTCACTGTTATTATTTATACCTACTTCTGTCATCTGTGATAAAACTCAGTAGACCTGGACAAAGGAGGATATTTCATTTTATATATCTAATCCGTGAGTACTCCTGTATTGTTTGATTTACTAGGTCTCTCTTGGAAGACTCATGACCTCAGTCTTCCAAGTTCAGGTTATCTTCTGTGTCATCTTTGTCAAGTCTCACGGTCTGCAATGAGTTCTAAAATATCCTCCTGCATCTGGCTTGGAAAACATGAGACCTGTTGCTGGTGATTAAGATGAATTTTGAAGCTGAGCACTGCCAGGGATTGGTAAGTTAGCTTACTATGTATTTATTTCCTTTTATCTTGTTTTTAATAGCCATTCACTTTGAATAGTCACACAAAGTAAGCTAAAAGAAACCTGATTACACACATTGCAAGACTGGAGAAAGAATGGAAGCAATGTATGAATGAAACTTTGCGAGGCATACAAAGAGAGCATTACTGTCAAATATAAAAAAGGATTCCCACTTATACTGGAAAACCTGGAAATTAATGGAATTGTTCCCAAGTCATGGAAAACACTTAGAAAAAATTACATCGATCAAATATCCTGGAAAAAGCATTAAAGTTATAAATAATTGTAGAGTTAAGGTATAAAATTGCTTTTTTACCCACTGATATGGCATGCAATGTTTAGCTTGATTCGAATATTTTTAAGTCAATTTAACCACTGAATATTCACAACAGTACCTGAAATCCATTTTCAGACTGTTGAGGTTCCCACTGAATAATATGACCTTCTGTATATCCAAACACGTCCTTGCAAACCCTGTAAAATATCATACAGAAAGTTCACAGTCAAGTCAAGTTAGCTACTTGGGAAATTTCCTTTTTTAAATACTTTTTAATACCGAGAACTCATCATCCGGCATTGTCTGCTTTATTTTTGTGATTCGGTAATTCATATTGGCAGATTTCTGAAGTACAATTATCATATATTAATAGTGAATTGAAAATACAGTGTATATCAATATTTGGTACTAAACAAGGTGATCTATTTGATGTTGACAAGTGTTTATGCTCTTCTCATAAGAAAGAAATCCTGTGTGAGGTGTTTTAATGTTCTGGCTGATTCTGACTGTAATCCCTACCCTATACTGTCACTAATGCTTTTTTTAGGATTACTGATCTCTTATTAGAAATCCCTATTAAAATGTCACTTCAGTTTGAATGGCATTTGATATCCTTTGGTTTGGAACTACAGAAAATGATGTACTTTCACCACTGTTACCATGCTTTCCAGTCTCTTTTGATAGATGAAAAATTAATCTTGCCATTTTGCTGGTGTAAGACAATGTCAGTGTACATAAAGTACACTAATGCCCCACTGGCCTGGTGGTGCAGTGGTTAATGCTGTCATCTCATAGCAAGAATGTCCTGGGTTTGATTGCCAGCCAGAACCCTTTCTCTATGAAGTTTCCATGTTCTCCCTGTGTCTGTGGGCTTCCACTGGTCTCATCCCACAGTCCAAAGACTTGTTAATCAATGAATCAGATATATTAAATCACTGCTAGGTGAGAATGTATGTATGGGTGTATCTGTTTCTGCCCTGTGATGGGCTGGCTATCTGTCCAGGATGTCCCCTCGCCTTGTCAGCACTGAGATAGGCTCCAACACCCTGCAACCCTAATTAGAATAAGCAGCTTGTTAAATGAATGAATACATTGATGAAAAAATAACTATTATTCATAGTTATTTTGGGGTGGCATGGCTCAGTGTGTGGAGCGGTCATTTGGGAATCGGAAGGTTGCAGCATCGATTCCCGTTCTTGCATGTCGAGGTGTCCTTGAGCAAAACACTGAACCCCTAACTGCTCCCCGAGCGCCATATGTTGGCAGCTCACTGCTCCTATACAATAGGTTGGGTTAAGAATGCAGAGAAATCCAAATTCCCCCTTGCGGGACTGATAAGGAAATATTTTTTTTTATTTTTTTTATTTTAATGGTTCATTTACAATCAAACTAGAGGGACTTAGCGGTAGAGCCGACATGTCCGGAAATGACATGAAAGGCGTTAAGCCCTAAATCCCCATGTTCCTTCTGGATTCATGTCCACCCCGCCGACATGGGGACTAATCGTGACACATAAATATTGACTTTTCTTTATTTACAGCCAAAACCAGACTGTAAATTACCAGACTATCACTCTTTCAAGCAAGTGAAGTATGGCACAAGCTTCTCAAACTTAAGAGATTTGGAATAACTTCTTTCTCACACATTTGATTTTTGTTTTGCATCTCACTTATTTTATGCAGCTTTAAAACATCTTTCAATGTTTGACATTTTCTTCGCAATATATTTCAATATTTTCTCAGTGACCTCTCTGATATCTCGCCACTTATTACTACTTATTAAATCAGATTGTGATTTTATACTTTGAGTCCAACAGATTGAAAAACAAGAATTCTAAGAATTTTCTGAAATAAACTCATTTGATAATGTACATTTTCAAATGCTGAGCTTATTTCTCAATTCTAAGCTCAGTTATTTTTCAATTATTTCTTGTTACTCAGTATCAATGTCTACGATTAATACTTTAAAGAGAGTGAACTGAAGTCTAAGGAATTTGGTAATTTTGCTGTAAAAATAGACTTTTCTCCCCCAGATGTCAGAAGAACAATTAGGGTGACATGAAAAGGCATCCTCTCCTGTTCATACTCATGACACGGATGAGTCCTTTGAGTCAGAAAGACTAGTCGACACAGTTTTAGAAGCAGAGTAATTTAATTCTAATGAAGAAACAGCATGCATATGGAGACACTACAACTCAAGCAACAGGTGGCTGAGTATTCATCAGTGAACTTCACTCTTCATCATGGCCTCTCTGAAATAAAAGCAGAGGGGACATTTTAGGGAAACAAGTTTTAAAAAAGACAAGTAAAAAAATAGTCATTGGATGCATGGTTTGAAATATATTCCTTTGGGCAACAATGTAATGAAACTTGTGTGGTTGTATTCTAGACCGAAGGCTAAAAAGAGTTTGCTGGTGGCAAACGGGCTCATGAATTATTTTTTTGTCTGAAAGGAGTAAATGGTGCTAACGCTAGACTGGTGTTACAGTTATGCCTATACTGACCTTAGACCCCAGATCACGGCTCTTGGCACGCAGCTTGTTGACTTGAGACTCAGCAATGTCGGCTCTTTCATCAGCCTCATCCAGCTCATGCTGCAGCTTGCGGAATTTGGTGATATTACTGTTGGCCTGTTCTTCCTGTTGAACAGTCATGCAATAGAATATGAAAAACAGCGTAGTCTTAACCTGTTGAAATTAAATGGAGTGAAGCATGCCATTCACATTTCAATTTATATTGACAGTACTTACTGCCTCCTCAGCAGATCTCTTGTATGATTTGACCTTGAGCTGCAGTTTGTCCACCAGATCTTGAAGTCGTATCAGATTCTTACGATCCTCCTCAGTCTGAATAATGGAAAAATTGGAAGTATGTTTGAAAACTGCTTCAATTTCATGTCTGGTAGTTTTAATTCTATCTGAACCAAAAAGAAAGATACCTGATAGGTCAGCTCCTTAATACGTCTTTCATATTTCCTTAATCCCTTCACAGCATCACTGGACTTTCTCTGTTCAGATTCTACCTCACTTTCCAATTCTCGAACCTGTTGTACAATATATAGTGGGATTGAATGCTTACATTTTTCTTAAAGAGAAATAAATGTATTTTCATTATTTCAACAAGCTCTTGGTAATCGGTTCCAAACCACATTCTTACCCTGGCCTCAAGCTTCTGGATCTGTTTCTTGCCTCCCTTCATGGCGATCTGTTCAGCTTCATCCAGGCGGTGCTGCAGATCCTTGATGGTCTGCTCCATATTCTTTTTCATGCGTTCCAGGTGAGCACTTGTGTCCTGCTCTTTCTTCAGTTCCTCTGCCATCATGGCAGCATCAGTAATGGCTTTCTTGGCTTTTTCTTCAGCATTTCTGCACTCCTGCACTGCCTCTTCCACCTCTGTCTGAAGCTGGGAAGTATCAGCCTCCAGCTTCTTCTTCTGGTTAATCAGGCTGGTGTTCTAATTTTTTAAACATTTTTAGATGAAGGACAATTTATCTTGTATTATTTTGGAGTCAGTAGTGTTTGATGTCAACATGCGTCCTAATTAGCATGAATACACCAGTGCTTTAAATGTTTTAATCGTAATTGTGTACCTGTGAGTGCAATAGCTGCACCCTTTCACTGACATCCAACAGCTCTTGCTCAGCAAGCTTACGACCTCTCTCAGTTTGCTCGAGTGCAGACCTCAGCTCCTCCAGTTCTGCCTGAAGTAGGTTGTTGCGTCTCTCAACGATTGCAATGTTCTCCTTAAGATCATCATTGGCTCGTAGAGAGTTATCAAGATGAAGTTGAGCATCCTGGAATATTGAGAATAAAAGTTCCATGTTTGATATAGTGATAAATGTATTTCAAATGCATATTTTAAGTATTCATACCTTTAGATGAGCATGAATGGATTTCAACTGCTTTTGGGCTTCAGCTGCCTGCCTGTTGGCCTGGGTAAGCTGAATCTCCATCTCATTGAGGTCTCCCTCCATCTTCTTCTTCAAGCGAAGGGCCTCATTCCTGCTGCGTGTCTCAGCGTCAAGAGAGCTCTGAAGAGTATCTACAATTCTAAGTTGATTTCTCTTTGATTGCTCCATCTCTTCATCCTTCTCAGCAAGCTTGCGCTCCATATCAGCCTTCACCTGATTGAACTCAAGCTGGGCTCTTAGGATCTTCCCCTCCTCATGCTCAAGTGATGCCTGGAATAAGAATAAAATGTTTTTTGTTGGAATATACACTAACATTTCAAAATGATTTCCCAAATTGTAGGTGTAGTAAATTAAAATTCACAAGGTTTAACATCATAAGACACAACACACCTCTGCTTCCTCCAGAGCTGTCTGAGTCTCTGACTTCTCTTGCTCCAACTGTTTTCGAACCTTCTCAAGCTCATGAATACTCTTTCCACTCTCACCAAATTGTTCAGTGAGGTCAGATATTTCCTCTGGGAATCAGAATGCAATTCAATAACTATGAAGTTACAACTAGAATATTCAAGGGTTGTTATTTCTGTCTTACCTTGTAGATTCTTGTTCTCTCTTTTCATGGTCTCAAGATGTTCAAGAGATTCTTCGAAGGAGTTTTTCAGTTTGAAGAGCTCAGTGCTAAGTGACCTAGCCTCCTTCTGGGAGCTTTCCAGCTCTGACTGAGACTCTTCATACTTCTGCTTCCACTCTGCCAAGATCTTTCAGAAATGATATTAGGTGTTTAATTTTAACAGATCATTCACTATGGGCCTAACAAGAAAAAATTGGATTTTTCATTTAAACCTTGTCAAAGTTTCTTTGCTTTTTATCCAGGGCAGTAGCAGCAGCGTTAGATCTCTCCACATCCACCATGAGATCTTCTATCTCATTCTGAAGTCTGTGTTTAGTCTTCTCCAGAGAGGAGCATTTAGCATTCACTGCCTCAACTGCTTCCTCTGCATCCTGGAGACGCTGAGCCAGCTTTTTCCTGGAAAGTTATTCATGTATATCATTAATGTTTAGGGATGTGGTTGGCATCTGAATTTTTTTCCATATAGACAGGATTCTTTATGATGTTTACGTGTAAAAAATTGAAGATTTGTATCTTACTTGGCTTCTTCAAGCTCCTCAGTTCTCTGGATAGCATCAGTTTCATACTTGGTTCTCCACTGAGCAACCTCAGAGTTAGCCTTTGACATGCCCCGCTGCAGTTCAGCCTTGGCCTCCTGCTCCTCCTCATATTGCTCTCTCAACAGGTCAGAGTCATGGCGGGCAGACTGCACTGCATGTGCTAGTGCATTCTTTGCCTGAAGTAAGCAGTTAAAGTTTATTTATATACCACTTTAAAAATCACACAGTTACAAAGTGCTTTACAACCAATCACAAAAACTAAGAGTAGATAGATAGCATCAATTAAATGACGATAAAGAGAATGCAGTTTGTTAGGCTTTACATGGAGAAATTGAAGGGACATCAAGTCTGGTGGTAGCCAAAAAATCTTGGAGGAAGGACAATTGATGCTGACTATTGGGTTTGGCAGAAAAATAGACTAGTATCATCAGCATAACAGTGGTATGACATGTCTTGAAACAACATGAAAGTATCACAAAAAGGTGAATCGGTTCAAGTGAAACTCAGAAGTTTGTGCATTTTATCATCATCTTTTTCTATTATTTGTTGATTACCTTGATTTCCTCTTCCAATTGTCTTTTGAGATCTTCTATCTGCTGAGTGTAAGATTGTTTACCCCTGGTAAGTTGAGACACCAGGGAATCTTTTTCCTCAAGCTGCCGTGTAAGTTCACCTAATTTGATGTAGAATTTAAATTAGAACTTTCCATCGCACTCCATTTAGTAAAATTAATTGATCAATGCTAACCAGGAATGTATTGATCAGGCATACCATTTTCAGTTTGAAGCTTTGCTTTGTGCATGGTGAAGTCATTGATAGCACGCTGTCCCTCCTCAGCCTTTGTTCTATATTCATTCATTTGGTCTTCCAAGGTCCTACACATTTTCTCCAAATTGATCTAAAAATAGAAGGAAAGTCATGTTGGCCAGAAATTTAACAGCATATATATGATTACACTTTTCCATGGCAAGATGAAACAGCTATGAACATGGAAAGAAACCATTCTTTTGGAATTTTCCTCAGTGGACAATTTGGTGTGGAATCATTGGGAACATGCTCATTTCTGGATTTTCTGCACAGTTTGATCATGTTGGTATTCAATTATTGGTTTTATATTCATGACACATTCAATCAAGTCAAGTCAATTGATGCCATATCAAATATGAAGTTGTTGATTTCGACCAGCCTTGGCTGAGTACATGCTGAAATCTCAATGAGGTTTGTGTTTTTAGATTACAAAACAAAAATGTTGGAATCCATGTCATAGTCAGTGAATAGGACACATCACATGCATTGCATAGATGGGCTGTTGCATGCCCCTCATTGAAAGGATTATTACTGTTCTAAGGGACTTCTCCGTCCCAATTTTGGCTTCAGCGATAATGAAAACAACCACAGATGTTAATCGTGCACTCCTGTTAACTTATGTTAACCCCACAATTTGTTGATGGCACAGCATTTCACATAGTGGCTTCCTTGTGGTCTCTATTTGATAATAGAAAATGGTTCAATTATTTGTGTTAAACTGAGAAGTTTGTCACAGTATGTATGCAGTGTTATTTAAAGACCTGCATGATTTTTATACATACATGTTACCTTATAGCTCATATATTAGACTATTTACCTTAGCTTTCACTACATGCTCCATACTGGAGACCACATCATCCAGTTCCAGTCTGAGCTCACTCTTCTCTTTCTCCAGTTTCTGTTTGACTCTCTGCAGGTTATCAATCTGCTCCCCCAGGTCAGCCACACTGTCAGCTTGTTTCTTCCTGAGTGTGGCAGAAGTGGCTTCATGCTGCAGAGTGGCCTCTTCAAGGTCTCTGCGGAGTTTCTGGAACTCAGCCTCCCTCTTCTTGTTCATCTCAATCTGAACAACTGTTGCTCCACCAGCCTCCTCCAGCCTCTCACTGATCTCCTCCAGCTCTCTGGCCAAGTCAGCTCTCTGCTTCTCCACCTTGGCTCTGGCAGCTCGCTCTGCCTCAAGTTCCTCTTCCAGTTCCTCGATACGAGCCTGGATGAAAATGGAATCTAAATATTTAACAGCTTTGTTTTGAATTGCATGATAACTGTTTAAAAATTTACCTTAATTAATCTGATTACCTGCAACTCCTTCAATTTTTTCTGGAGTTGAGCACTCATTGCCTGTTCATCCTCTATTTTTGCATTAAGTTGGTTGATTTCAAAATCTTTCCTGTAGATTAAAAAAGCTGTTAAGGGCAGCTTAAGGTTGCAAATTACAGTTCACACTGGGAAAATAGTTTGCATTACTTTTTAAGTCTTTCTTCTAGTTGCTGTTTGTCATTTTCCAGGTCCATAATGCTCTCTTGGGCCAACTTAAAGTCTCCTTCAAGTTTCCTCTTGGCTCTTTCAAGGTCCATACGAATCTTCTTCTCTTGCTCAAGGGATCCTTCAAGCTGGAGTGGATGATCAAGCAAACCATCATCATTGGGATTTATCATTCTATTTGATCTACTGATCCTTTATCTTATCCCCCCCAAAAATAGAATCTACTCGGCTTTTACATCATCCACTTGCTGTTCCAGCTTAGCCTTGGCCTTGGTGAGAGTGTTGACTTTGTCCTCCTCACTCTGCAGGTCATCCAGTGTTTGCTGATGAGCTTCCTGTAAAGCTTTCTTCTCTTTGGTCAGCCTGGCAATAATTTCATCTAGAGCAGCCATTTCCTCAGTCAGGTTTTTCACCTGTAAAATCCAGAATTGAGATGTTACTTGGTGCCTCACAAAGTTGTTGATATGCCACAGAAAGAATTAAGTATGCTCCATACCTTATTCTCAGTAGCATGTTTCTCCTTTTCCACCTTAGCCAGGGTTAACTCTAAATCATCAATGTCTTTTTTCAACTCAGAGCACTCATCCTCAAGCTTCCTCTTCTTAGCTGTCATTTCAGCATTCATCTCCTCCTCGTCCTCCAGTCTCTCAGTAAGCTCTTTGACTTTTGCCTCCATTTGAATCTTACTCTTGATGAGACCCTCACATCGTTCTTCGGCATCACAGAGATTATCTTGCTCCTGTCACAATAGGGAAAATGGGCTTTCAGGCACATAGCCAGCATATTGATTTTATCTGATTCTTTAAA
>OMLC01081273.1:0-37110 GCA_900302585.1 Regalecus glesne
ATATATACATATGTAATATATATATACACACACACACACAGAGATATATGTATAATAGAGAATAACTTCAGGGTCACTGTGGCACAGGAGTAGAACAGGCTTTGGGAATGGACAAGCCAGTGTTGCGAGTTTGAATGTCCGGCCTTAATCCCCCAAGCTCCATCTAAATAAAATGGCCCTCTCTGTCCGTGGCCTTATACTAGACCGGCCTGTCTCTGGATGTGCTACAGTGAAGCCCTCCCTGAGCCTGTAGCTGTGATTGAGGTCTACACAGAGTCATCCTGAATGCTGTGCCTGATGACGCCCGGTGTTCAGAAGGTCGCGTCCCATCATCCCTCATCACCACTGAAGTGAGCTCATTGTTCCGGGAACTGAGTGAACTTGTTTCACGTTGATTAACATTATCAACCGGCGGTGTGTGGGAATGCTGAGCGAGGCAGCGGGAGTAAGTCTGCGGCCTGCGTCAACATCCCCCCCTCCCCTCAGATTCAGAACCAAGAGTTTCTCAGCTAACCCGCTGGTTCCTCTTACTCGCAGTACTCATTAACTTTACATTGATCCTCGCTCCCAATTTGGCACTTCAAGTTAATCATTGTCCCCTCAGACGTGGCACGAGCACCAGCGGCCGAGCAGCAGATTGAGGCCGGTTTCGATTTGCTGGCATTTAATGTTAAATCAATAGCGCGGAGGAGGTCCTGACGTCCGAGGCCCCCCACCGAGACTCATCAGACCTCTGTAATTATTGACCCCTGGAGAGGAGTCGTTCTGATGCAGCAGCGGGTCACATGATCATCAGCAGACGCTTCCGTCTCAGTGACCCGTGTGGCCACGGTGATAACGCCCCACTATAACCATATCAGGTGACAGGCTCACCGGGTCAAGTCACTTTACAGTGACACAACATCCTGTCCTCAGAAGAACTCCATTAAAACCCCTTCGGCAGGGAGCAAGAACAGAAAGAAACCTCTCAGAGCCACAGAGGAGGGGTCTCTCCCGAGATGGACAGCCGTGCAGTGGATGATGTGTAACAGAATAAATCGGTTTACAGACGACTGAAAGAGAAACAGAATTATGATGGAAATACAAAGATATATCAAGAATATTTTGAAGTGCCCCCGAGCAAGACTCCATGAAAAGGGCATTTGGCCTTAACACCCCCCTTCCCCGCTCAGGTAGATGTGAGAAGTTTGAGAGGTCAATAGACGAGCACTATATAAAAATAAGCCTGTTTTCAATTAACCGAAATCACAACTGCTCAAACCCTGGGATGGACTGGTGACCCACTCGCGGTGGCTCCCGGCCCTCAGCCAATGAACACTGAGCAAGGCTCCAGCATGACCCCGTGACCCGAGCTCAGACCGCTTGTCCGAGATCAGTTTTTACTTCTCATGATTAGTCCCCGTGATGTGGGGGTGGACATGGACCCAGATGGAGCCTGAGGGATTAAGGCTGGATGCCCTTCCTGACACCCCGCGGGGGATTCGAACCCACAGCCACTGGTTTAATCAGGTCCCCAAGTGCATGCTTCTGACACAAACTCTTCTCTGCCCAGTGCAGAACGTCCAGCCCATGCCTCCTGAGTCCCTCTGGTTTCAGCCAGGTGCAGCGGAGCACTCAGCTCGGGTCTACCCGTATCTGATACCGAGGCTTTCATGTGTCCTCTCTAGAGAAGCGGCTGCTCCATTTACCCCGTCCTCTCCCTGATGCACATGCACTTACTACCCAAATAGCAGCAAAAGCAGCTCTCTGAGTTGGTTGAAGCACAACACATTGTGAAAGTTTGCCTCATCCCGAGCTCACAACCTCCTTAAACTGACCCAATGGCCTTTCCACAAACAGCCCCTGGTGCAGGGATGGGGCTTTCAGCACTCTTCACCGCTAGCAGAGGTGGCGAGGCCAACGTATGAATGGCGACCACCAAAATAGATGGAGCTACGCACAGACCGCAGAAGGAGATCTCCGGGGAACGGAGCTCCAGGGGATGCCGAGCGAAGGGCAGCGTGCACGATGAGAATTCATGAACTCACAATTATTTCCCCACTGCCTTCGCCGGTCACATCATCATTCGAGCTGCACCCACAGCGTCCGGGCTGCATGCAAGCCTTGATGCCGGATGACTTAAAAGTGCACGCATCTAATAACCAAAGCGAGAGCTTCCCGCTGCTGGGCGTCGTGCGCTCTGATTGCTCCGAGCCGGATCTTGTTATAGATATCTAACCTTCCCGGCGAGCTGGGAGAGCGTCTTCCGTCACGTCCTCCAACTTGCGAGTAATTGCTTTGGTATTTTTAGTTTGCCAGTGTCGGGGTAATTAAAACAAATAGAGGTGATGGTTAAGATAACAGATCTCCCCTGGCTCCTGGGGATGAGCGAGGAGAGGTTTAGTGGGGTCACACACTCCCTGCGATGTTTTTTTTTAGTTAGACACCTCAGTGGGGATGAGGCTTCCGATACACACGTACAAGTATTCAGTGCAAAGTCAGAGAGGGGTGGGATGAGGGAGGGGGCAAGGGCAGTCGTGGTGCCATTGCTGCTGCAAAGTGGCTGAGGCTGATATCTCTCAGGATGCAGCTATGCAAACTAACACAAGGTTTTTTATAACTGCAATCCACACGGAAATGAATCTGAGCGATAACAAAAATCTGCCTGTTTATTATTGTACTGATATGTAGAATATTGAATGAAATATTGTACATTGTAAGAAAAAAAAATTACCTACATTTTTCTAACTCGTGAGATTTGCAATCTGGTAACTCCACGATCAGCGGTGGAAGAAGTTTTTGATGATTTCATCTCAAAAGTTTAAAAACAGTCTCTTCTACAGTTGCTTTCCAATTCCAGAAAATAAGATGACTACAAATCTCACCAGGGCAACTTTTAACCAAGCCCCAAATTCACCGTGTCCCCATTTCCACGGCCTGCAAAGAGATCACGCCTCCTCTCCATGACGTCGGCCCTCGGGGAGGGAAGAGGAGATAAGATGAAGGTCTGCGATTGTTCCATTGGAGATTTCAGGGAAACAACAGTCCCAGATGTTTAACCACGAGCCCTCAAAGACGCCTGGGAGTCTGTGGTAGACAGATCCAGGGGGAGGGGTGTGCGGATCTGGGTCAAGATGACCTCTGGGTGTTGCCCACTTGGTAGAGACAAAGGAAGTTGAACACGGCCAGGATCAGCACCAATCCGATGAGAACCTTCTGCACCCACAGACACATATCCAGCTTCTGTTCCAACCTGGCGTTACAGGCCATCATTCGCATGAGCTAGAGGCATTCGAAGAGAGTTGAATTGAGAAAACTCACCTGACTTTACTGGGCTAATACCGTTTATGATATAATGGATTATTAATAAGTACACCAGTTGATGAAGAAATGTGATTCAGCAAACATAATCAGACCCAACTATTAACTATTAACCCAATTATCATTAATGGATACACTTTTTATCCTAATTGTCAAGATTGACCTGGGAACACCTGTGGTATGTATAATTCAATATCCATCCATCCATCATCAACTGCTTATCTGAAGTGGGGTTGTGGAGTCGTGCTGGAGCCTATCCCAGTGCTCATGGGGTGAAAGGCAGGGAAACACTCCGGGGAGTGGTGTTATTCCATCGCAGGGCTTAAGCAGTTAAGGTGTCTTGTTTAAGGACACTTCGATAGCCATCTGCAGGGACTGGAGATCGAACCACCAATCTTCCAATTACTAGATGACCACCCTACCTCCTGAGCTATGCCGCCCCATACAACTCAATATAAGCTAATCTAATTCTTTATGCTTATGACACTTTAGACAAGACTCAAAGCAGTCATTATTCCTCCCCAGTGTATGTTTCCATGACCCATGTCAATGTACAGAATCCCATCAAGGGTATTTATGTGAATTAATGTAGATACTAAACCAGCAAATGAGCTGACGTGGCTGAAAGCCTCTACTCCAATCAAAACACACCGCAATGTTAAGATCCTGATGCCCATTGGTTCCTGTTTCCACAGCGCTGTCCCCCAGAGGGCTCTGTGCTGGTTTAATGCTCTCCAGGACGTGACAGCGTAATCTACACAAGGGACACAATCTCATGAGGACAGGTTGTCAGGACGATTAGCAGTCTCCAAGTCCAGTGTCACAAAAAAAGAGTGAAAATCTCTACGGCAAGAGACCATGAAAAACTAAGTAAATGAGCTAGCTTAATATCAAGACTGTGAAACCTAAGGTGGCTGTCTGAGAAACACGACTTGTCGGTTTACAAACTCTCTTTGCTCTTCAACACTGAGTGAAACACTCTGGCTGACATGGGTGGTAATGAGAAAAGCAATCTGGCACCTGTGCTCCATGATTTTGGCTTTGGGCACATCTTTCCAGAACTGACTTAGTTCTTGTGATCCGGCGTTGTCCATCTCTGCAGCCATGACCAGAAAGCGGTCCTGTGGGGAGGCCTGATAACCTGCAGAGATATAGGCAGCAGTTGACAGTGCCATGTGTAATTCTACTAGAGTCCTGGTTTGTATTGCTCAGTGATGTGAACAGCACAGCAAATCAAAGCAAGCAGTCAAATGCAAATGGCGTGGGGTTGGGGGGGGGGTCTTCCTTATATCAGTCAGTGCCATTAAGCAACTACTAATGACTTCTATGTCATTGTACACTTCAAGAAATCTAAATATCATACAATGCATCTGAAATAAAACCTGGATTTCCTAGTTAAGAATAGAATATTATGGCACATTTGAATCAAATTACAGAAGGAAAGCTGTTGCTAGAGATACAATTTAAGCCTCTTACAACATATTGTAAAGCCGATTATTGAGTTATTTTCTTATTACATGGTGAATCTATGGGGACGGTTAGAACAACCAAGATGGCTGATTCACAGAGCTCAGCACAAGTGTAGACCGGTACACTAAGTAGCTCGATCCATGCTAAACAAACCCCGGGGGAAATGGCTTGAAATAAAGAGATCATTCTGAAACCTGAGGCACAGAAGAAAGTTTAGTGCTCGGATGCCAAAAAACTTTGCGTCATGTTGCGCCACCTATTAACTTTGCCATCCACATACTGTTGCTTGACCTTTGAAGAGAGGGATGGAGCTAAGGCAGGAGCCGGGGCTCTTTTTTGCTTACTCCTTTAAAGGTTTCCGAGGGTTTGTTTTGAGGAGATGTGGGATGATTATTTTATCACTCTTGAAATATGCATGTACGGAGAAGAAAATGGCACTTTGTCTGCACTTTAGGCACGTATCGGACTGGACTTTTTGATTATTCTGAACCTATGCGGAGCATTAAGGAACATCTGCCGTGACTGAAGACCAAACGGTGCGGGGATGAAGTGCAGTACCTCCATGTAAGGACACGACGATATCTACTGAAGCACTTGGCTCACAGCTGCTGCTGCTGGGCTTCACTCTGTACTTCTCAGGGGCTGTGGTTCGCACCTGAGGAGGAAAGGTGAGACTTGAAAGGGGACCGCTCACACATGCAAGTACACGCACACATATGTCTTTATTAACAGAAAACTTGAATTGTCTTTGTAGATACAAACAACAAACTATGTTCTCTTCATCTAACCCATCCTGGTATATAGGAGCAGTGAGCAGCTACTGCACCCCCGGACCAACTTCAGGTCTTTTCCTACTGCCTTGCTCAGGGGCAGGTTAAGGTAAATGGACTTGTTGTTATATAGAAATGCTGTTCCGGTCTAAAAACCACTCAAATTTTCTCCCCGTGTCTTTGTGGGTCCCCTCCAGGTGCTCCGGTTCCCCTCCCACCCTCATAAAGACATGCATGTTAAGGTTAATACTCCTGCCTGTGCCCCTGAGCAAGGCAGGAGGACAAAGAACTGGAACTGGTCCCCAGGTACTGAAGCTGCTCACTGATTCTATACAACAGGATGGGTTAAATGTAGAGGACACATGTACAATGACAAATAGATAAAGCTTCTTCTTGGATGCACAAGGATGGGCTAAATGCATAAGCACGCCCACACTCACCTTGAAGGCCACTTGATTTTTGGTCACATTGTTCAGGATAATGAGGCATTTTCTCTCCGTCTCCTTCGAACCAAAGCTTAGTTCCTCTGCGGGGCTGGAGGGACAGGCAGAGGGAGGGGCAAAGACAAAGCACTTTTGAATCTCTCTGAATTAGAACCACATTAGTGAGCTGTCTGGGTGGACAGCGGAGGCTCAGGACTAAATAAGTAATTCTTCTGCCGTTCATCCCGAGCGTCTATTCGACCGCTCAAAACAGAAAAAAAAGGCAGACGTAAATGCTGGATGCAGACAGTAATTCCCATTTCCTTCACAGCGCGCCTCCTTGTTGCTCCCTGTGGTATTTTAGCTGTATTGATTTGGCTGCTGAGCTTCCTTTGCCTGGATGAAGGCCTTGCAGTCTGTGTAGTATGATTAACAAGGGAGTTGTACCTTATCCTGCTGCACATCAACTTAACTATCTGCCTTAGTAAATCCCACCTAGACACTGCTGTAAGAGGCATATTCTGGCTTTTTTTCTGCTGGTGGTAAGAAGCACGAACACTTGAGTTTTCATTCAGCAGCTTCCTTTCGCTGTGCACACTGATCAAAACATGGACTTCCTTCAGTGAGATGTGGGCAGAGTGATAAACACTTTTGTTAGCATATTCTGTCAGGGAGTTTTCCAAGCAGCGAGGCTCTGAGGTGCATGGCCTCAGGCCTGCTCTCATTGTTTCTTACGAGTTGCTTTTTCTCCTGACCCATATGGAGTGGTGAGGCCACTGGGTGTCTGCGGCAACCTTATCCAGGGCCCCTTTACTGGGAACACAAGGAATAACACCCAGCTATTATCAGGTGGAGGCAGGAAACGGCTGTGATCATGCATCAAAGCTGGGAAATCTGGGGCTGAAATCAATCTGTGGCACGAAAACTAGCCTTGAATCCTCCTTGGGCGCTTGAAGAAAATGTGTCGAGGTGTCCTTGGGCAAGACATTGAACCCCTAACTGCTCCCCGTTTGCTGTGGCTGCTCACTGACCCTATAGAATAAGATGGTTTAAATGAAGAGGATATTTGATTGTATGCATGCACAACAACACATAAAGAGGACCAGTACCCACATTAAGGGGGTGGATATGGACATAGACATGAGGTGGAGGATTAAGGCTGGATGCCCTTCCTGATTGATGCCTTGGGGTGGGATGGAACCCATGACGTGTGGCTTGATATGCGAACTCTACCACTGAGCAGAGTTCTGTTAGTATTTGGTAAAGCCTCTCCGCGACGCTACTGGCCTGCAAATTCCACAGACTGGAAACGGCAACAAAGACTTCTGCCCATGTCCCTTTAATGGCCTCCTGTTCTTCTACCCAGTGGAGGATGTTACATGGACGGGGGCTCTCTTGAGCGGAAACCTTCAACAAACACAGTCTCATGATCAAAGAGCCCCCATCCCCCTCCTTGAACTCACCCCTGGTCCTGACTCGGGGCTAGCTCAGCTCAGCAGCGCAACCGCATTTAAGGCTCATAAATCTGTTTATCACTGTAATGCTTAGCTTCCGGCTGTCAGAAACTGTGATTCAAAGACTGGAAGAAATCAACGGATATTATTCAGGAAAATGAAGAGTGATGTCATGCAGCAGCCTAAAGTAAATGGATCCCACTGAGAGTTTAGTCAGAATGCAATCAGCCCTAGTCCCAGTGGGACCATTCCTGGTCAATCCCTGAACTCCTGTGTTAGATCAGTTCAAATGAAATGTGCGTATAGTTCACAGAGTACACCACATTAGTCTGTCAAGAGATGATGTGATGAAGATCTAATAGGGCGATAGCATGGGGAGAAAAGACCACGGCTCCCTGATCAAAGATTAACCGCTCATTGACTCATGTCTCATTGATTATGACAACACTGGAGGAATCAACTACCGCCCGCTGACCTCTGTCCTATGAACGATTGATTAACAGGCATCGTTCATTTCTGCTAACGTTCGACACGATCAATTGATTCGCTGAGGTATAGACGGATCAATAAGTCAATTCTCCATGTCAGTGACACTCAGCCATGTGCCTTGGAGAACCATGTGCATGCACAGGCGTGGGTCGAATGAAAGGAAATGCAACATTAAGTGTTGGGCCACCAAGAGCCTCCAGAGGAGCTTCAGTGCTCCTCGTCATAGACTCAACAAGTCTTCAACCTCTACTTAAGGGACGAACACCATTCTTCTGTGTTGATGATGATGGTGGTCAAGAGTGCTATCCAACATGGTTCATAATATTAATAATAATAATGATAATAGGAATAATTATGAGAGGTCATTTTTTAGCATGTCACATTTAGTCCCGACATTGTGCGGGTGGACATGGACTTAGATTGAGCTGGGGGGGGATGAAGGCCGGATGCCCTTCCTGAACTCGCAATATCTGACTGGTCAGTCTCTGAAATGAGTGCTCTACCACTAACCTGTCATGGAAAACCATAAAATAGGAGCAAAAGGGAAAATACATTTGATAATCAACAGTTACAAAAGTAAGAGTGAAAATAGAAAGATCATAAATAAATAAAAACAGCAATCAAAAATTTATAAAAGCTTTTATGAAAAGGAGAGCTTTATGGAGAGAACTAAAAGAAGCCTGAGACTTGGATTTGTTTTAGTTCAACAGGAGGAGTTCCATAGTTTAGGGGTCTGACCGCAGGAGACCAATCACTCTTTGTGATAAACCACGTGAAATTGTACTAACCAGCAGGGCTTCATCTGCAGATCTTAATGGTCAAGATACTGTGTATCAGGTCAATAAATTGGAATTGCATGAGGGAGCAACACCGTTTAAGGACTCTAAAGTGGGCAATACATTTTTTAAATCGACCGAAGCTATAACAGGGAGCCAGAGCAGGCAGGCAAGCCTGGGATGACTTGAACATAGCCCTTTGTCCTGGTCTAGCGATGGTGTTTTGCACCAACTGGAGAGAGTTGAGGGAGCCCTTGCTGATACCCAACTAAAGTGTGCTGTAATATCCAACCCATGAATAGATAAAGGCATGTACAACTCTTTGCAGATCAGCAATTCAACTGTCAAAAAATGACCTGATTTTAAAGATTACCTTGAGCTGGAGAAAGCATGAGGTTCACTTTGAATATCACCCCAAGGTTCATAGGAGCCAGCTTAAGACTACCTGATAGACCACCGAGACGAGTGCCAAAAGGGCTGATGGGATTTGAGAGACCCAACAGAATGACATCAGAATTATCATCATTGAATTTAAGAAAATTTCCAGACGTCTGGGATTTAATATCAGAAGGGCAAATTGTGAGTTTTTCTAGGCCGCTAGAATGTGTGGGTTTTGTTGTCATGTATAACCGAGTGTCGTCTGCATAGAATGGTAAAACCCACCATGATTTTGAATGACCTGGTCTTTTTCCCTGTAGGTATTCAACTAAGGTGATATCTGGTGACTTTGAAGGTCCTAGAAAATGATTTACATCATTTTCATCCTCAGCTAACCATTCAGTGATGCCTCATGCCCTGTAGTTGGGGGCATTACCATCCTGGAAGAGACCACTCCCATCAGGATAAAAAGGTATTTTATCATAGGATAAAGGTGATCACTCAGAATAACTTTATACATATATTCTTGACCCTCTAAGAGGACAAGTGGGCCCAAAACATGGCAGGCAAATGCCCCCAAATATATATTGTATTATATCATATTTGACTTGGGTCAAATATTGGGTCACGGTGACTTGGGTCACTGTGACACAAAGTCTGTCAAAAAGGTGGCACGGTGAGATGAGCATCGAACCACAGATTGTGTCATTTGTTAGTCTTCCTCTTCCTTTATCTGTGGTTTAGGGCTCATCTATATACATCAACTTTACATATAGCTAGATGAGGTGATGGAGAGATGGAGAAAAGCAGGGTATAAATACCTAACATGTAGTAGAGGGCCTTTAAAGGTGGTCAGTGGCTTCCTGACGCCTTTCATCCGACTGGCCGTGTCTCCTTTATCAGTGTCTGTCTCCGTCCTCAGACTGTCTTCCAGAAAGTTCACCTGAAACAAACAGACACAGAATTGGTCAAATGTCACATCCTCCACATTAGATAACTCAAGCATGTGACTTCTTTATCAATTTCTCTGAAAACTAAGAGCATGCCCTTTGGCCTCCATGCAGAGATAGCTACCAGCTACTGAGGGCCTTACAGACAGCCATCTGTAAGGGTTAATAAATGGTTTAGCCTTACATAATCATGTCAAGTGCTGTTTTTTCCCCCTTTGCTTTGAAATGGAGGATATTTCGAATGCAAACAAAGCTTGCTTAATTTCCCTGAGAAACCCCCATGGTAATGCTTGACCTTGATTCCTGGTAACCTATGGTGGAAGTGTAGAAGCACGTGTCCATTCTAGAAAAACATCGACGCAAAAAAGACACATGACCTTTAACAACAGTTTCCCCTTGCTGTGACTAATTCAATGAAAGCTAGTGGTTGTGATGATAAGTCATACATCTCAATCAGCATTTTCACTTCAGCATCGGCTGTGCAGACAGCACCGTGTCTGTCATGAGACTGACTGTGTGACAGCTATGCAGTGAACAATAAATTAAAGAGGAAAGTCAAAAAGGGAAACGGAAGCTAACAGACTTTTGCTGCCATGGCAGACTACGTATCACAAAAGACGGGATGGGTTCTGGGTGATGGGGAGGCGCTTTCCACTTAGGGGGGAAGTATATCTTAAAGCCAATGCTTTCGATTAGTGGCATGACGATGTCTGGTAATCAGAAAATTGATGGTGCGATTCCCGGCTTCTTTAGAAAGCGTGTTGAAGTGACCTTGAGCAAGACATTGAACCCCTAACTGCTCCAAGGTTGCTTCAGTTTCCCCCTGCTGCTATACAATAGGATGGTTAAATGGAGAGGACAACAACCCCATAAAGTGGCCTTCCCTTCCAAGCCATGCAGCTGCCACAATGACGACATCAGCAGATACTTACAAGCTTCTGATAAGACTACATTTATTCATTAGATCAGGTCTAATACAGTTAGGAAAATGTGGGGATAAGAAAAGTAGCAGAGTGAAATGGCATTTAATTTTTAAAAAATGTCAAAAATGAAGGGTTTACATACAACATACATCTCAACCCAAAGTCAGAATGTGATTGTTCTTCCACAAACCACACAAACAAGCTAAAACACAAATCATCAATGACCAAAATATGTAATCACTATTTTGTTAAACAGATTAAATGGTAGAATCAAGTGGTAAAAAAAATCACTTAGAATCAAACACTTAAAATCAAAGTGAAGGCATAAGTTCAACTTATGCCAATAAAAGATCCGATTGAATATACAGTAATTGTATAACATGAAATGAGAAGACATTGGAATTAATACGGATTTGGTCTTTAGATTAGAGTTCTTAGTAGATTTGAGATGACGTGGAGTGTATAATCATTTTCAGTTGTGTGAGATTAAGGGCACAAAACAAGCTTTTCACCTCCCTCAGCAGTTCCCAGTCTCACAGGGCTGGTGAAGGAGTGCTAGATGTCAAGGCACTGAGGTAGCTCTTAACAATAAATGGCCTAAATGGTGAGTTAGTTGAATGCAGAAAAATGCAAAAAATAATGACACAAAAATAGTTAACAGCATAAAAACATTCTCGGAGGGAAAAGAATGAATTCAGTGCCGAGTGTTTGAAACATTACCTTCTGCGCATGATTTACTACATCATGTCACAATGTAGTTTACAAATGCAAGAAGGACAAGGAATCAACTTGGTGAACACGTTAAAACTCAACATTACTGTGCCAGAAGAGTACTTCATAAGAAAGTATTCCAAAACAGAAATCAGCAAAGGCCCGCAAGGACTTCGCTGACTGTTCCTTACCGCTTGGTTTACAATGAAATCACACAAAAGTTGAAAGTTATCGGAATAAAGAAAAAGGACTGAAGAAAAGGGCGTCCTTGTCTCATACGTTGATAATATTATGGACCAGGTAAGTGCATATGAAGGCTGCAAATTAATGAACCAGTTGGCTTTCCAAGTTGAGTCAGCTAGAGTCCAAAAAAATCTGAAATTGAGACCTTTTTTTTTTTTTTTGAATGTGATGCGTGTAGTGAATCAAATTTGAAATGTGCTCTCCAGGACAGGTCAAGGGGCAAACATGTCCATGGTGTTGATGATCACAGTTGATGGTGGAGGAGGTGCACTCACAAATAACACTAGACACGTGAGCACACCTGCCTTTCCAGTCTGTGGGAAACTCCCGGACTCTGTGCTCCTTGTGTGGGTGTGATCCTACATTGCCTTATCATCTCCAGCCCTTGTTTCAAAAAGAGAGAAAGGTAATTAGCTTCCCTGAGTGATCAGTCATCGGTCACAACGTGCTGGAACCCCAAAGGTACTCAGGTGGGTGGAAGAGGGGCTCTATTCTGGACAGAGAAGAAGAAGAAGGAGAAGGGGAAGCTTAGACGCTAAGCAATCGCTTGTGGAATACTTTCAGACAGACTTGAAAGTGGAGACAGGCACGCTCACTGGCACTAAGATGGTTAGTGCACTGGTGCAGCCAAGCACACATGGAACTGGTGCTGACCAGACACGCCATGCACGGACCATTTTCCCTCACAGAGTCTATTGACTCAAGGACGTGATATATTCACACACTTGGCCTCCTTTTCTAAAACGTATGTTTAAACTCCACCTTCATGGCTTAAGACCTGAAAAGACAAAAACAAAACTGCTTCCTGTTCTCGCCATGGGCCTGACTTACAAGTCAGACATGCTTTCAATTTCCAGACTGACAAGTTGTCAAACATCAAATGTCACAGTAATGCAATGGTTGTTATGCCACAAGCTAAAGGCTTTATACCCTGGTGATGGATTAAAACATACATGGCAGTAAAAAAAACAAAGCAACAGCCCTTGAACAAGCCCCATGCAATTTGCTCGTGTTGTGTAAAGCTGGTCAACCCTGCTTGGCTGTGAACAGACCCAAGAAGGGGAAAATGGTGAGTCAATACTTGTCTAATAGTGAGCAGCACTGCTTTTTAAACTGGAATCTGCGGATTATTGCTTAAACTACCGAGTGGCTGATTTGCATATCTCACTTTTGCAAATCTAAATCTGCTGTGCATGACTAATGTGGTATTTATTTACAACAAGAGCACTGCTGTTTACTTGCTGGGGCTTAGGAGGCTCATAGGAGCAGATCTCGGTGACGTAGCTCGGCCGGGTCGCTCCCACAAATACAGAAAAGTCTCCTATGACTTGGCAGCAAGTTACTTAAATAGCTTCAAAAGCTCAACAGAGGTTTGCTGAGATTAAAGCTGCCATGTACAATAGTGCACCTATGCATCTTATGACTGAGGTTACCACTTTCAGACAATGACAGCAACACAGACAACAATGAAAACCAACAGCTTAAACAGGAGGAACATGAGGACTGTACACGACACTTAATAAAAGCATGATGATATTCTGCTTACTCTTCAAATGTGCAACAAGGGAGCACTGGCTGGCTCATGGTCCTCAAACCACACGTCACCTCTTCCGGCTTCTCCTGAAATAATGCTCTTATTACCCTTTGTACAGTCAAGTGCATGCTCAGTTTGCATGCGGCTTGCCAGCTAGGAACTTAAATAGTCATTATGAAGCAAGGGCTGCATGGCACAGTACGTAGTTTGGGTATTTCGTGGATGTGGCTGGGCAGTGGTGACATTAGCTAGGCTTGATTTATTTGTCTGCATAAGAATGTTCAAACTGAAAAAATCTGGGGCCTTGCAGTGAGAGGGTCTACACCAAGGCAAGTAGATACAATCAGTTCATCAAGGTCCAAAATAAAGCCATCAGTCAGAGAAAAAGAGAACTGGCCAAAGGCAGCTGTTCTGTGACTGTTGCCAAAGAGCCTTGACAATTATTGCATAGAGGAGCTTCAGTGACCACCTGCATCCTACAAGGAGTTGAAATGATGAAAGCTCCAGCACACTCGGTTTGTGTAGCTATGATCTGTGGATATTGTCAGCAGGGATCAAACTGTAGCTGAAGACACTAGGAGTCACCTTGACTAAGACAATGAGCAGAAGCTTAACAGTGTCCAAATCTCAGGAATTAGCACTGCAGAATTCACAGTTGTCTCTTGCGGAAAGAAGCGATTACATGGTGTAATCTCACACTCGGCTTTGAATGAATAAATAAAGACCGCGTGAGACAGAAAAATATCCTGGGGGATTGAGAAATAACAGAGAAAAGTACATCCAAGTTGACTTGGAAAAATAACTTGGTGCATCTACCCTGATGAACTCCTTCCCCTTTGAAGGATGGATTCTCCATTTTCTAAGCGCCCATGCAGGATTAATCATGACTCAATCACTCAGTGCATTATGGAACTGTTAATGAGGAAAGGCGTCCATTGTTATTCTATTAAACTAGAGGCACAACATTGATAGCATCTCAATACTAATTATGGTATATTTTATAACCATGACAGAAAAATACCCTGCTCACCATCTAAGTGTGGGCATAAAAAAATACTATTTGTGGTTCCTGTCGAAAATAGAATGCTTATCCACATTTGGCTACGTGAGTTGGAATTATAGATGATGTCATCAAATAAACAATCTCCACTCTACACACATAAATAACTGTACAGAGCAAGTACAGTGCCTGTGTTAGCCTTCCCTGACCTTTAACCCTGCTAAACTAAAACAGTTTCTGAGGGACAAAAGAATGTTGTGTTTCTATTTCTCCTATGTCACACAACTTCTCTACAGGGTTGGAGAAGAAAAGCTGAATCTCAACTCAGAAGAAGGCTATGTACCTTTTTTGGCTTTGCAGCAACCTCAGAGTTGAAGCTGGACTCGAGGGTCTCTTTGTCTTCTGATTCACCCTCTTTACTCCCCGTCTCATCTTCACTAGCAATAGGTCCGTTCTCACAGATGGGTGTTTGGAAGTCATCGTCAGGAAGGGGAGGGTAGCTGTACTTGAAGGGGTCCTTAAAAAGGGAGAAAAATAAGTTAAATCACAGTAAGCCTGTTTCTAAATAATTCTGTATGGATGTCATACACACTTGAGGGGTAATGAAAGCCCCATAAGGTTAATTAAAACATTTCTGTCATTCTAAAATTGTGATATATGAAATCTGACACAAAGGCTTAGTATGCCTATTTGAAGAACAACACCAGAACTTACACACAGAGCCTGAGCAACATACCGTTCCTCCCATATGTGATGGCAGGTATTCAAGACTAATATATGTCTGGACATCAGTTTTGGAAGCGAACCTAAGTTTGCTAATGGCCTCAGGACCCAGCCACGTCTTCACAATCCTCCAAGCAGCTGCAAAAGAATAAAAACGGATTGAGTATATTCAAATTATCAGGATTACATATCCAAGTTTGTGTGAATTTATAGGAGGGGGGTAGATTTAAGCCTTACCATTCATGATCCAAGGCATGTCCACGATGATCATCTTGGCTAAAAATAAATAAATAAATAAATAATGTGCTTAAATCAAAGATGTCAGCCAAAATAACAAGTAGTCTTTTAAAGTAGATGCAACTCTCTTGAAAGTCAATGTATTTATTTTAGGATTAACAGTTGTGTTGTCTCTTAACTCTTTCCAGTTGTTTTTTTTTACTTACATAGAAACTTTGGGTAAAATATTTTGAAGCAATTAACGATGTACCTCACAAAGTCCATGTCCTGAAAAGTAGAGTTAAAAGAAGACTGCCTCAGTACAGAATGTGAACTCTTGACAGCTAAAGATGTTTTATGAGTTTAAAAAAATGAAACTGTTGCCTCTTCCTGTAGCCTTTACCCCTTTTTAGATCTGAAATAACCCAGTTTACAGCTACTGTAAATTCATAACAAGACTCTGGTAAAACACCTTTGCAGAAAGGTCTCCTGGAATTCTAGTCACCTACATCCTCAAATGAGCATGTTGTTTCAGTAAACTCAAACTAGTTTTACTACACATTCACCTATAGCAGCTTGTGTTATTACTTATTGATTGAGTTGTTTCGACACGACAGCCCTGATCTCTTGAAGGTGATTCCACTGAAAGGCTTCAAGTCACCATATCAACTATGGGCAAATGGGGAGAAAAATTGCATTGGGTGCCATTCAAAGAGACAAATCCCATCTACTCTTAAAATGGCATAAGAAAAACAAATTTCTGAGGTGAAAGATTCTAGCCACTACTGAAATCCCTCTTTCAGGTGATCGTGACAAATGTGTGCTTTATAGCAATAGGTTAATTAACATCATCAAACAAGCTTCAGATCTATCAATGGAAGCAGCACCAATAGCCTGGCTTGGCTCCATTACAGATTGCAAACCTCATTGCTATGCAGCAGACTCTCTCCAAGCCTTAATGAGATCACACTGGCTAGGCCTACCTCTGCTAAACAAACTTCAGTGACGCTGCTTCCAGAAAAAAAAGGTTTTCTGATCCTTTAATTTCATATCTGAGCCTCACAGTTATTTATTCTTTGCTTTGTGTGTGCCTGCATTTGGGTTCTTAACTGAGGCGTTTCTCCAGGAGAAATTTTGGCCAATGAAATGAGCTTGCTGACAGAGAGCTCCTATGGCAAACCAACATATGAAACAAAGTAAGTCTATGGATTAGGCACTTGGATTGACCAACCAGATTTAAAGGTCGCTTTAATCTCCAAACTGTTAAACCATTGAAACCATCTATCCCTCTGAGGCCACGGCTAACGCAGCAAGAAACATGAGAATGCTCACCAGGATTAAATGACACTCAGCAGAGCACCCCCCCCCAAATAAGAGGCAAGCATGCTAAACAGAGATTGTATGAAATTTGAAAATGCTTCCCTTGGGTAGGCTTAACTTCTGACTTGGAAAAAAGCATGCAATTAAAACTTATCAAAGCATGGGCATGTCAGTGAAAATAAAGAGTAAAATTAATTGTTGAATTAATGTGATGAAACATCTCAGCAAATTAAGTTATGGGATATCTTTAACATTATTATGAACTTACGATATTACTGAGACCAGAGTCTGACATGTCAAACACCACAGTCAGTGGCATCCCAGGTTCTCTCTTAGCATAACTCTCAAGCCAGAAAGCAACATACTTCTTCTTGTCCGTGATGGTTTTCGCATCTTTGAAGTGTAGCTTCACGTTGAACCAGACTGAAGTTAGCAAAAACAAAGAAAATTCAAAATAGTGAGCATCACCAAAAATCAAATGGAATTCAATAAACTTGAAAATTAAGAGTTTTCCATAGAAAATGGCTAGGCTTATTATGTATACTTCAAAAACCTATTCATTACTTTTGAGGACTAGCTGGGAATGTAGCAAAACAAATACTACATACAGAGTTTATTGCCCTCTTTGTCGTAACCATGGAGGTACACAGCACCAGTCTCGAACATCCACCTGGGAATACTGCTCTCTGTGAGATCTGATAAACACAGTGTCACACAAACAGATACGTAAGGACTTGGGAATTAGGCACCACAGTAAGTGGCCACCACCAACCATAACATTAAAGCTAATATTATTTGATCTATAGTAAAAAGTCACATCAAAGTTGAATTCTTCACTAAACTGCTCCAAATTATGTCTATTTAGAAAGCTGCAACAATAAAATTAAAGCTTCGCACTGCCTCTTTCAAACATAACGGCTGTGCTTACTGCTCCTATAACATAGGATGGGTTAAATGCAGAGAACAAATCCCACCAGTCTTGGTCATGTGGCAAATAAAACAATCCTACGCTCTATTCCAACAACAGAAATTATGGGAATAAATGACCGTGCATTAGTATAACCTGCCACTTGAAAATTGGAAACAATGTTCTCCCAGAAATTAGTTTTAAGAAAAACACAAGTTTAACAAATACAATTTGTCCTTAAAGACTTGAGACTGCTTGAAAGAAAATGCAATTCTTCAAGAAAACACAGAACGGATTGTTCCAAGAATGAACGCATAGTAATATTGGTGCTCACGGCACAATAGAACCCTTTCTGAATCCAAAGCAAGTAAGCGACCCAAAGAAACACAAGGAGAACCACTGTTTTGTGCATCAGGTTTACAAGTATCTAAATGACATGAATGCTAACACCAGGGTTAGCTTTGTGCTTCACAGGGTATTACAATGAAACTTATGCATTTCCCTACCATTCACACCAAACTCTTTCCGCCATAGATAACTTTCATCAATCATTTTCAGAGCATCGTCAACAACATAGTATCTCCACATGAGGTAGCCTTCCACCAGAGCATCATCCTTTTGGAGTCTGTCCACATCTCTGGAGTCGTATTTGTCTGATGAATCTGGAGAGTTGGAGACAACATGCTTTAGCCATATAATTTCCAGATAACACCTTCCAAAATGTCTTTATACCTACTCAATAATCCAGGTAAGGAAATCACTAAAAAAAAGCTGCATCTGTTCATCTGGACACAATGTTTTGCAGAGAGAAGCAAACTTTGAGTCCAGACGAACTGATTCAACTTTCTTGTAAGTACTTTCCAAACGGTACCATTGAGTTCCTATGGAACCTTTCTTGTTAGAAAACAACAAATTAGAGACTTAGGCTTGCAAATATACGAGTCTACCTGGGCCAACAAACACATGAGGTAAACCAAACAAACAAGAGCAAACATTAAGCAAGCAAAGCTAATGAAAGGCAGTCGGTTAGCTGCTTGTTCAGCACCTGAACAACACCTTTAATCAGTTGTGGGGTGTTAACAAGTAGCTTTCTTCCTAAAAAAAACATTTCAGTATGTTTCTTTAAAAAAAATCAGATGACTACGAAACTAATTCGCCTGTTCCTTATTAACCGATGCGGACAAGTTGTCAACGGTGTCGTGTTACCTTGGACGTACTCATTCTTGAATCTTTGTCTCGTTTCTTCAATCTTTTTCCCAAGGTCCTGCAAAAAAGAGACATCCTCACGGTAAACTGACAGAAGACATTTATTTAATTAGCCTATGAAGAGAAATCGTATTGTAGGCAACAATACCTGCTCAGGATCTCGTTGGTCAGGTTCAGCCATGTTCAAGGGCTTGACTTAATACTAACCTACTTGTTTGATAGTTCCTTGTTGACCTGCTATCGCAGAGCATGAATCAGTGCAAGCTATGAAACTGAAGTCCTGTCACCGCCATTCCGGCTCGGTGGCCACACCTCTCCTCTATTTGCTTATTTTGATAACCTCAAATGGGATTTAAGAGAGAGGGGGGTCATTACTATCACGTTGAATTCGACCCGACATAAGAGACTTTATATAATCGCTCGTTTCTTTTTCTTTGTGTACGGCTTAAACTATTTAGCTAGCTCCACTTACTGCCTGTTGGCAGTTCCGTCTCCCCCACAATGCACTTGGAGTGACGTAGGCGGAAAGGTTCAGCACGTACTATTCAGGCGCGGAAGAGTGAGTTGCAGTACAGCTTCAGTTCTCATAGAAACAAGTATGCAAATTTCACATTTCATATTTTATTTATTCTATATCTGTCTTTGTATTGTCTACCTACGTGTATGAATTTTGAGATTTTATTCAAAGTTTCTGTTAACTCATACGCATATTGTTATACCCGTATATTGTTATTCAATATTTTCAAGTACGCAAGTTTATACAGCACTTTGAACACACGATTGCAAAGTGTCTAAAATACAATCATTAAATCATGAGATTAAGTAGACTCCTAAGTCTCATAATCAAAGTCCTTATCAAAGACCATACCGGTGATTTAATCGATTCAGGTGGTTGAAACAAAGTCCTGCACTCACAACGGCCCACTCCTGATAGGATGGGTTCAGGGCTAAGGTTTGAATCGGGGTTGCAGTGTGGGTAAAATTTAAATGTTCGATTTTAAAGTTGAGGCAATTGCATGCAGTCTATAATGGTCCTCGCAAGTACAGAGAATCAAATATGTGTATGTTTGTGTGTCCTGCTCCAATTTTATAATGTTAAAATCCCAAATTTTGGATTGTTATGGCCATTGTGATCACCTTTGTTTGCGAAAGTAGATGTTCTGGACCTTTACCATTTAGATGAACAAGATTACTTTGGACATTAAAATACATTAGGCACTCTTGACTTGGCGCTAGCTTTAATGCCAGTTAATGTCATCCAGCCTTAATCCCCTATGCTCTGTTAATGTGAAGCATACATTGTGAAGGGCTTTAAGTAGTCAGTAGACTAGAAAAGTTTCATATAAAAATGAGTCAATTTGTTTCAACATGCCATAGGTATGGATGGTAGTCAGCATGTGGACCCCCACTCTGCTTAGATGAACCCCATCCATCCTGAAGCAGTTTCATTGCTCCCCAAAACAGGTCGAAGGTCTCAATGAAGTTCCGTTTTTGAGCTGTGCATTTGGAGCAAAGTCACGTATTTAAGTGTCAGTTAGTGACTTAAACATTCAATTCCATTCCCTAATGTAGCGTTTGAACCTGGCAAAAATATCTGAGCTGGGACTTGCTGTAGAATGTCCATTAGATGCATAAAGTCTCTTTTCAACAGATCTGAGCCATGTGTCAGTCCAGGATAAGCGTCATTTGTTCCATCATACACAATCAGTATCTCTGCCAGATGGTTGAATACCAATTGTGCCAGTGTTTTGATCATGTTGCTAACCACAGTGTTATTGTATGACATTTTTGATGAAAATATAAATACTTATTGGTAATCTTATTTGTAAATGTTCCCTTCTTATTTCTAGATGTCATTACCGCCTTGATACCAGACCAGTCATGAGAATACCTCCACAGTTTTTCTACATTTACTTCCCTGGTAGACTGCACGAAAAAGGTCGTACTTTGCACGATGGAGAGATTGGACCAGCAAGACTGGGAAAATAAAATCCATCCCCTGTCGTACTGTGGAAGAATCATTTTATTTCAGTGCAAATGTTCTTCAGTCCACAGAGAAAATCAAATGAAGACATCTGAGTTACTATTCAGTAGCTTGTCATTCCGAGAAGAGGATAACAGCTTCCAAACTGTAAGCAGTGGAGTTGCTGCCATCGATGATATGGACATAGTGAAATGTAAATGTGCCTTTAATGTTCAAAGGAGGATCAATACACCATGTGTTTTATTGACAAAGAAAATCAGAGGAAAGGGGTTCAGATATAGTCTTTTCATTCTGAGCAGCGGTAATAGACTGGAGCCCCACATGGAATTTGAACTCCAGTATCAAATCAGAGAGAAGATTTTTATTCTAAATGGTCCCACGGTGTTGTGGAGACATGCTGAGGCTATCTTTTATACATCTCTCCATCTTGGGGAAGTACAACAAATTCCTATTAATTTCTCCCACAGTGTTATTGGGGAACTCTCCATTCTCAGTGGACAGATGTTCATATTGGGACTGCAAAACCCCTCAGAAGAACACCTACAAGAGAAGCCTAGCAGTGCAGACAGGTGCCAAAGACTTGGTTATTTTATAGAGGATGGACAAATGTTTGACAGCACTTTGGTCTTACCTAATGCCTACACTTCCATAACGCAGTGTATTTTAGTGCTCTCAGCTGAAAAGGCGGACAATATTTTTACATTTTCTGTGGTTGCAGCAACATGCAAGCAGCAGCTGGTTTATTTTGAGAATGGAATTCCAAGAGAAGTGTGTGAGCTCCCCTTCTCTGGACCAATAGATATTAAGTTAATCAACACAGGAAGACATGGTTGTTTGTTTGCTATCTCTTTTGACGAAGGTCATGTTTGCACCATATGGCAAGAAACATTTCAGGTATGCAAATTTGTGGTTTCATCATCTTGAAAACCATATATCATTCTTTATGCAAAGTATAATTCAACAGACTTTTATTATTGGACCACTTTGTTAAACTGTTTCTCTTCTAGGTAGCCTCCTGCTGGTCAGGTGTAAGCTCTGTCAACGTGGATGACTTCCTGGGCTATGGAACAGACCAGCTGCTGTTGGTCTTTGAGAATCAGGGTCAAACAGGACAACTATTGGATAATTTCCTAATCACTGATCTCTGTGGCATCACATACTCTGTAAGGCTTCACGTATTTTTATCCGTGTACAATGCTAATTGACCTAATTTTATGTATATTCACCTTAATGTATATATTTTGAATCTGAAAACTAAGTAAGGAGTTTTTTCCCAGCATGGTCAGGGGAGTGGTGATGCCAAGACTCTTCATCTTGCTCAGGAGAACTATATGCTCACTCTTAAAGCATTGGAGTCCAGACTACAGGTAGATGTCAACAAACATTGGAATAACTCCATTAGCATAAATGTCTTTATCTTGCCTGATGATCAGTGTATCATTCATTGTTATGAGTGAATAAGCCAGCATAAAGTAATTTACTTTATTTACTATGTCATCTTAATTGTCAATGAAATGTAATCTCTTATTTATATGTAGAGTGGTATGTCCATGCTTCAAGAGCTTCAGAGGGATGAGAGAGTGAAGGAGAGGGTTCTGCTTCAGTCAGTTCAAGCCCTTAAGGACATGGTTTCAGGACGAGAGCCAGTTCTCACCCAGTGTGAGCAGGTTGTGCAAATTTATATGCAAGTTGATTATTCCAAATTTAGATGCAGCTCAATTATTTACTGCAATCAAATGCATGCTTTGCAAAGCAATTAGCTGATGCTGGGGATTTTTAACTTTGGTCTGTGGCGTTCCCATATCATACACAGACTTGGGGATTAGCTCCCCAATTCAGAGTCCCTTTGGTCTCACTCAGTATTCGCCATCAAACTAGCATCCCTTTGTGTAAGTAGCCTTGCTGTGCTTTGTAGCGCGTCACTGATAACTGTCTTTTCTGTAACACCGGCATGTATTAATGTCTTTTAAAGCTCAATCAAAGTGTAGAATCTGACATCTTCATCGAATTTTTTTACTGTATTTAACAAAAATATCAGATATAACAAGTCCATTTACCTTTTACCAATGTAGTAGATGCTGTCATGTTGTGACAGCAGATATTATTATTGCACACTCCACTTTTACTTGATGCTGAAAAAGTTGTTTAATAGATGTATAGCTGTAGTTTGGAGGAAAAGTGTTAATGTCAGTTGCATTGTCATCATTATTTGTCATTATTATATTTGTCATTATACATTTTTGATTGTCATATTATAACCTAATTTCAGGAGGGCCTTGTTGCTTTGTGGGAAGGAGATGATGAGCCGAAGGACGAGATCTTGGATGACAAGATGCAAGGCGTGCCACCAGTGACTGCAAAGCCTCAACTTGACAAGCTATGGCATCGCATTATTGAGGACCAATTGGTTGTGGGAGTGTTATTAACTACAGACAGCTCTATGTAAATATACTAATCTTCCCAAGCGCTTTGCTTATTTTGTTGTGTCAAGCTAACCGGCTTGTGAGTTTTGAGCCCTGCATTGAAGGCTCCTGCCTTCCCATCTTTCTTGACACGACATCATCTTAACATTTGTCAATAATGAGTCTCACATGCTTGATATCTTGCCAGGCATAATGTGCTGCTATCTTCCTCTGGCTAGATGTGGAGCCAGCTGTGAATAAGAATGAAACGGGGATTTGTTAATATCATCTTAAACCATCTACTAATGGTGCACAGTTGAGCATTAGTGGTTCACACATCTCCTTTCCTATGTGAGCTTTGAATGAAGTATGAAGCAGAGACTGAAACATAACTTGGATGACTGGTAGCCACCAGAATAGCAGCTCCTTATAAATAAATACAAGGAAAAATCTCCCCCTGTAGGTGTTAATGGGGAAATAGCTGCTGAGAATTGTGCCTAATGAATCCGGGAATGATGCTGTGTTAAACGTGTGTCATTGCCTTTTATCTGCTTCCACAAGCTTGATGTGAGTGGGACTGCTAACTGATGTTCCATTTTCCATCCAGCCTCTTAACAGTGCTAAGGGCAGGAGAAATGAGAGCGCTGGTCTCCCTCTCTTTTAATATGTTCAGGATTTATGTGAAATTCCACCACAGCAGTGACTTGGATGCGAGGTGGTCACCATAGCAACACAGCGGCTAACCCTCCAAGCTCCTTTTGTGAGGATGAGAAGCAATCAGGTTTCTCGTTACTCCGTCCACCTGTTCTAGTTTCAATTTGGGCACACGTTGAGGATAGACCCTTCTGTTAGAGATGCATCACCAACCTACTTTGTTCTGTAGGCTTGAATCAAAGCACTGATGGAGGCTGTTGTATTACTACCCCCTCTGCTTTGTATGTATAGTGGAACAGTTCACAGTCAGTTCACTCTCTCTTCCTCTGTCTAGTCTCTCGCAGTTCTCAGTAAATAATGATTAGGTCCACAATTCTTATTCATTCACTACAGCAGTTGCTTTACTCTCTCTCTCTTTCTCTCTCTCTCTCTCTCTCTCACACGCACACACACGCGCATTCAATTGCACACCCACTTGTTCACTCATCCACCCACCCATTCACCCATTCACATATGTTCTCCATTTCCCTGTAATTGATTTCCGGTGTGATTGCCCGTTGCCCAAGTGATATGTGATTGTAAGTGATGTTTTATTTTGGTTCCAGACCAGTGGATACGGTTAGTTTATCCGTCCTGACAGAGATGGGCCAGAGATCACCGCCTGCAGTCATCCAGACCCACAGCCAAGTGTTCTGGCTCAGCGCACCAGGTCCCTCATCTCCATCCTCTCCCTCCACTCAGCCAGAGCCTGCAGCCAAAAGAAGCAAGGAGGACAATGCAGAAAGACCCAGTGATGTCCACACATGCACACTGGCTGTGACTGCTGTGACCAAGCTGACACCTCTGCTGAACTCTGGCTGTGTCAAGTGCCCTGTCATGCTCCATTACATCCAGAGACAGGAATCTTCTGCCCCCGTGAACAACCCAATGTCGTTTGTCTTCCAATGTGGTCGAGTATCTGTAGACATCCGGAGCAAATTTAATCCTCAACTGGTGAAAAACACAAATATCATAACAGGTACTATTGTGTTAGATGTAGGCTTTGAGGTTTTCCTCTTTCTTACACCCAGAAGCTAAGCTATGCGGCTACAGAAGGGAAAATAAGTATTTCACTCCCTGCGGATTTTGTGAGTTTGCCTCCTTATAAAGAAATGAACAATTTATACTTATCATGGTAGGTTCATCTTAACAGTGAGAGACAGAATTTAAAAAAACAGAAAATCCCAATGTATGAATTTTAAACTTTTATTTTTGTTTTATTGAAGAAAACAAATAATTCACCCCCTATAAACCAGCAAGAATTCTGGCTCCCACAGACCAGTTATGTGACCAGGAGGTACACAGATTAGTCCACTGACTTAATTAGTACTCCTAATCAATACTTAATTTGTACTCAATTAGTACTTGTTACCCGTATAAAAGACACCTGTCCACGGAATCAATTATTTCATCTGATTCAAACCCCTCCACAATGGGCAAGACCAAATAATTGTCTAAAGACATCAGGGACCAAATTCTAGCCCTGCACAAGACTGGAATGGGCTACAAGACCATTGGCAAGAAGCTTGGTGAGAAGTCAACTGTTGGTGCCATAATTAGAAAATGGAAGAAACACCAATTGACCATCAATCTCCTTCAGTCTGGGGCTCGACTCAAGATCTCACCTCGTGGAGGGAACCTGATCAGGAGAAAGGTGAGGGAAGAACCCAGAACTACATGGCAGGAGCTTGTTGATGATCTCAAGGCATCTGGGACCACAGTCACAAAGGTGACCATTGGTAACACTATGCTATAAGAGGGCAAAGTCACAAAATTAGCAGAGGTTGAAATACTTATTTTTCCCACTATATGCATTTGAGCACATAAACCTTTCATTCATAATTTTAATTTTCCTTTTATACCCTAGCTGAGGTCCAAGAGGATTTTCTGAGTCTGCTGTCAGTGCTGGATCAATGGATCTTCCACATCGACTCTCCTGACCACAGCTTTGGGGATGTGGATGGCTGGATGCAGAGAATAGTAGGATGTGAGAGGCTAAAGGTCAACCCCCAGTATTTACTGTTCGATTCTGCAGGACCATCTGCTCTCATGCTGCTTCGCTGGCATCAGACATCCCCTTTCCAAGGGGAACTATCTGTCTACTCCAGGTAATATGTTTTTATGTATCGATACAAGATTTTCCCATTTATTAATTTGTCTTACTTAAGTCTCGATGGTTTGGGTAGAGTTAGGTTTTGACTTCAGGCATTTATGGTTATTGGAGAATGACATGGAAAGGCAATTACCAAAGTGTTTCCATCATTTCATTTTCAATATTTTTTAAAGCCAATACTATTGCTTTCATGTAAAGTCCCTTTAGGTCACAACATTTGGAAGGGAAGCATGATAGGTATGCTCGCAAATGAATGAACGTTAGCCATTGCATCAGTATAACAGTGTTAGGCTTGGATGTTTGTCAGAAGCAAGGCCAATATTAAAGGTAGAATGAGTAGGAGTTTCCTAAAAAATGAATGCGTAGACTCTTATAAAAAATCCATCCATCGTCAACCGCTTATCCGGTGTTTGGTCGTGGAGAGAACGTCTGATGCGGGTCTAGAACCCACGGCTTTGGTCACACCACTGCAGAGCTCTAACCACTGAACCACCGGCTCTGCTTCTTATAAAAAAATGTCCCTCTCAATCTCATCTATCGCCCACTAGACATGTGTGGTGGTGTCTATCTACAGAGACTCTGTATTTTCTTATTTTACTGTGTACTGGACATATCTGGGTGTTGATTTCTGGGCAGTGGAACTCCTAAGATGTAGTGACCAGATACCGGATCAAGTTTGTAAGCTTGAATCCAAGAGGAAGCTACAACTGTGGTGGACACAGTGCCAAAAAGATGCAGATATATAGCGACAAAGGTTGTTCCTAAATAAGAGTGAATGTAGGGTTGGCTTTCACCTGCTGGTGAGACATGAAGATGGGAATGAAGGCTGACACAGAGTTGGCCTGTACGCTAGGATGTGTTCTGGCATCTGTGGTCAGAGGGTGCATGCTTCTGATGTGGCTTAGCCAGAGAGGAGGGGCCCACTTTGAATGTTGTGTCTACAAACTGCAACCAAACTTCTATCTTTAAATCAGTAGACTGTTAAACTTTTCCCCTCATGTTTTATTTAAAAGAATCGATCATCAAAGATGAGCCTAGCAAATATTGATTTGTTCTTTAATTTTATAAAATTTTGATCCAAAAAATTACAATTTAATGGCTGTGTTGATTTGAAGTTTAATAAAGTTTGACAAGGCAGGTACACCAGCATTATCAACACAGGGTTTCAACCGTGAATCCTGAAATGCATAAAACATAACAGTGATTAGGGGTGGCATAGTTCAGGAGGTAGGGTGGTCATCTAGTAGTTTGAAGATTGATAGTTTGATTCCCGGTTCCTTCAGAAAGTGTGGCGAAGTGTCCTTGAGCAAGACCCCCTATCTGCTTGGGACAACAGATGAAAATTAGCCTGGGGGCTGAATTTGGTGTATTTATTTTCTAGGTTTTCATTAATATGCAATGTCTCTATAAAGATTATATTATAATTATTATGAATTATTATAATCATCATAATCATATAAACACCATAAACAAAAGCATGTGTGATGGTCATGTTGACATCTTAAAAGCTCAAGATATACCAGCTACTTTAATGGATGTTCATTCTTTTATAAGTTAAATTATCCTGCTCTGTGAGGAAGCAAACTCTATGAATATATGTGAATATTCATCACATCATATTTATTTGATTCTGGCTTTAAAGCTGAACGGTATGCATAACAATGGGATATGTGTTGGAGTGTTTTGCTATGCTGAAGTGGTCAACATGAGTAAAATTTAAAAACAATTACATTTTCATTCATTGCAGCACCCATTTAATCTGAGCATTTACTCCTTTTCACCAATGTCCTTCTGTAGTCAGCTTCAGATGTTGCAACTGGTGGACTCCCTGCAGAATTACCTACCTGCGTCCTGTTGCATCCGGCCCCTCAAAGAAACAGGAATACCAGGTAGAGCTCAGATGTTTTCTCTGGCCTTGGAGAAAGAGGTGATTACCCTCAAAGAAGGGTTATCAGCCCTCCTCTGTGGACAAAGGGAAGAAGGGGAGATCGGGAGGAATACTGAAGTGAAAAACCCAGAGACACCCAAGCCTGGATCTGCCGAGGGGCTCCAGATGTATAGAGAGGAGTGGCATAAGGATTCAGAATGGAGCAGAAAGAGGCTGAGCCCCCTGGTGGATTTGGCGAGTTATCGCAGACTGACCCAGACCTTGTCTCAGGTTCAGCTCATGGGAGATATGGCTGCTCTCCTGCAGACCCAGAGTGCCTCATGTAGTTCTGGGCTGCACTAGCAAAACCTCATTGTGCCCGTTCTTCAAGTTATAGTAGATGGATGAGAATTGTTGCATTGCACAAGTCCATGGAGTTGATTTTACATTTCGATTCCAAAAGAACCAGTTCATCGTTTAAATTTAACCACGTGTTAATAAATTAACACCAACCAATGTTGCAGAGTGTGTTGAATTCTTGATGGTAATACTCTCTCCTAAGCCTTGATAGAAGAGAATATTCTGTCCCTGTGTGTCCCTCCACCATGCCACACTGGTGTTGATGGGACTGAAAGCCTGCTCATTTATTCAAGTGTAGTGATTCAAACATTTTCTGCTGCGATGGTCATGTTGCCGTCTTGTACAATCTATTTAGGGTTTACGCTACCCCCCATGTTGGCCGGTGTGTAACGCCTTAGCTGATTTCTGCTGGACCACCTCCTGGGTTTCTGAGCCTTAATCTGTCTGTGATACCCACCCCCCTTTGGCTCGTCCTCTTCTTATCTCCGCTCAAAACCCCTGCATTCAGAAATACCCCTCAGTATCTGCTCCTTGTGACGCCGCCGTGTGCTTTTACTGGAAGGGGATGGCGAGAAACGTTCTCTGTGTTCAGAATGAAGACCACAGAGGGCTGAGAGGCGAGGAGTGCTGTACTGCTGCTGTGTGGCTGTGGTTGACTGTGAAAGCTTTTAGTGGCCCTTTTCCCTCATGGTTCAGTTGTTTTCCAGTGAGATGTCTTTTCTTTAACCCTTCTACAGTCTCATGACGCCATATAGGCTCTCAGCACTTTTATTTAAATTGCTGTTCCCTCAAGAGAATATCAAGCCTTCTTTAAAAGGGGGTCTCTTTGCTGGATGTATGAAATCTGCTGTGGCTTGACCAATAGTGAGATGATGAGATTGTTCCATCAATATATCCATCCATCAATCCATCGTCAACCTCTTATCCGAAGTCAGGTTGGGGAGTCATGCTGGAGCCTATCCCAGTGCTCATTGGTTGATAGGTGGAGAAAGACCCTGGACAGGTCGCCATTCCATCCAACGGGTTGAACACTTAGGGTGTTCAGTGTCTTGCTCAATGATTCCTCGACCTGCTTTTTGCAGGGGCCGGGGATCAAAGCACTAATTTCCTGATCACTAGACAACCGCCCTACCTCCTGAGCTACGCGCCCCTGTCAGACTATTGTCTTTTTTTAACGTTTCCGCCCCTCACTGAATGAAGTCGGCCCGTGGGGACTGCAGAATGGGGATGTGCAGTTTGGTTGTCAGAGATCTAGGAGCCACAGCGTCTCCATCTGTTTGTAGCTCCCAGTCTGAGAGGAGATAACATCCCCCATTCACACCTTTGAAGTCTGGTCTATTGCTTTACACAGATAATGGGCTCCAGAGGCATCGATGTCACCAAACTTTACTCGACACACCAATGGAATCACCTTAAACTTTTGTGTTTTGCTAGTGGGAGATTCACAGAATGGCATTAAAGCAGCTCCGCTCTTTTGCGGATGTGCAACAAATTTCATTGGAAGTGTTTGAATCCACTGTTGTTGTTCTGAATGTAAACAAAGCTCTTGCCAGCAGCTCTGGGAAGTACCCTCCTCTGTTACACAAAGGGCCATGCCATCTGCATGCTTTTCTGGGTTATTCTAATGGAAAGAAGAAGAAATTTCATTTATTTTTCATTTCACATTCATACAATTAAAGTTCTCTGCATCTTCTCTAACCCATCCTATCGTATAGGAGCAGTGAGCAGCTGCAGTGCCCGGGGATCAACTGCAGGGCTTTCTCCCACTGCCTTGCTCAGGGGCACAGGCAGGAGTATTAACCCTGACATGCATGTGTTTATGATGGTGGGAGGAAACTGGAGCACCCAGACAGACATGGGGAAAACATGCAAACTCCACACAGAAAGGATCGGGGACATGTAAGGACTCAAACCCGGAACCTTCTTGGTGTAGGGCAACAGTGCTAAGGAACAACAATGGATTACCTTGATATAGCACTGTATCCACCGTGGTGCAGAAACCTACGTCAGGTCACTTAGCAAAGGTTTTTAGAAGGGCTTGGAAACGGAGCATGTTGATGCTAAAACATACAAACTTTGACCCAACTCTGAATTTTGGGGGTTGTAATACATAGGCCAAATGACACAGAACCTTCAAATACACAAAAAGGGTACCTTGTCCTCACAGGCTGGAACAGCACACATAACACACCACTTATATTTTGGGCTTTTCCACCCTCATGAATACATGCATCACCCACCCCCGTTCTCTCCGGGATCTTGAAGGGTCAGATGCCTCACACCCAACTCCTGCTTGTTCTGGCATGGCATCAGCTGAGAATAGTGCACTGATTCTGCTGACTAAGAGGATTTTTTTTTTTAATTTCTCAAACATATCTGCTGCAGCATACTTTGGGGTTTTAAACCGGAAAATATAGCCCTGTCCTTACTGCTCGGACCCTATCCTGGGTCCAGTTCTAGACACTTTTATAGTTGCATTAACAGAGACAATATAGACTCACCTGTGTTGACTGACCAAGGGTGCAGAAAATCAAAAAGTTTGAACCTGTTGATTTTCTACAGCAGTAGTTATAGTAGTAGTAATTGTATTAGCAGTAGTAGCAGTAGTCCTCGCAGTAGTAGTAGTGGTAGTAATTGCAGGAGTAGCAGTACTTGTAGTAGTGGTAATTCTACTAGTCGTAGTAGTAGTAGTGAAAGTAGTAGTAATAATAATAATAGTAGTACCAGTAGTAATAGTGGTAGTAGTTGTCGTAATTGTAGTAGTAGTGGTAGGCCAAGAGTTTTGTCATTTTGTCTCAAGTCCATCTAAGTAGAATCTCTGAGAACAGTTTAGCTCTTTGAATACTGCAGCATTAATTTTGAGTAGGAGTGATCCAGGGTCTCTGCTCTTTGCTGAACCCCCCCCCCCCCACTGCCATCTTTATTAAGAATGTGCTCTTTGCAAATGTCTGATGTCGTCATCCAACATGAGACGTGCCACACATGAACTTTATCTTGGGTCTCAGTCAAATTTAAACTCTTAAAGTTTTTGGTGTTTTTTTTGGTTTTCTTTTGGTTTTTGACATTCAAGCTTTTCCGACCTTTCGGTTTCTGTGTATCGGCACCTTCCAGAACGCCTGTGGCCCTTTCGGATCATATATCATATGAGTCCTTCCCCTCAAATCAATACGTTGAATATAGAAGTCAATGTGTGATTGTGCTCCAGCGGCTGGGTTACAGGGGCATGGATTAAATGTTCCTGAAAGCATTGTTGTGGTGAGATTGAGAGATACAGTATTGAGGAGGGCTGGTTAGGCCGTGGCTCATATTGATGCCGAGTGATGAGGGCAGTCCTCCCTGTCAGGCCTGGGAGCTGTGGTATTTGCATGAACTCTGCAGGTATTGACCAGGGTCAGAGGACCAAACATACTGAGAGGTTATTGATCACTCCTGTATGCTAGAGTCAATGCACGGTTGCTGTGCACGTTTCGAAGGCCTGTTACCTATGTGGAGTTTTTACCATGTGAGCTACGCCAAGAGAGAGAAGAAGAAAGAACATCCTTCTGCTAAACCAGCCATTGGTTTAAAAATCACCATATGAAAGTCCATTAGCCTTACAGTTGACCTGGAATACAGCCCATCAGCTACTCAATGTACTATAATCCCACTATTGGAAGTATCAATAAATTATGTATTCAGATATTTGTATAAATGATGCCTGTTGATTAAAGGGGTGGCTGAGCTCAGCAGGTAGGGCAGTCATTTAGTGATTGGAATATTGGAGGTTGGATTCCTAGCCCCTGCAGAAAGCATGTCCAGGTATCCTTGAGCGAGGTATTTTGAACCCCGACTGACTGCTTCAGCACTGTGGAATGGAGACCTGTCCAGGGTGTAGACGGATCACCTCTCCATCACAGGGCCCAGACACACCAACACTATGATAATAGTCACACCAATGGACAATTTAGACACTAAATCACTGTGATGCTCTACAGTAGCCATCCATCCATCCATCCATCCATCCATCCATCCATCGTCAACTGCTTATCTGAAGTCAGGTCATGGGGTCAAGCTGAAACCTATTCCCATGCTCATTGGACAAAAGGTAGAGGAAGACCATGGACAGGTCGCCATTCCATCTAAGGGCTTGAGCAGTCAGGTCGTTCAAGGCTGGGGATCGAACCACCAATCTTCAGATTACTAGCTGTCCACCCTACCTCCTGAGCTACACCCCCCCCTCTCCTGCCCTAGACAAGCAGGTTATAAAGCCACCATCTATATATCGACTGTTTAACTGTGATGAGTCTCGGAGAGTCACATGCTCCCGTGCTGCCTTTACCCCAAGTCATCTGAGGCAAGGCAAACAAGCCTCAGTGTGAACTGAAAGCCTTTGCCGAAATTACACACATGACCACCTCCATCCATGATAGAGGAATAGCAATCAATACGACTGGCTCACACATGACTGCACCCAGGCCAGCGATACTGTATCTGTTTAGTAGGAGCACCCTGTCTCCCACAGAGCTCCTTTTGACTTTGGGTCAGCATGTGTCGTGAAAAGTACCCCCCCCACACACACACATACACCCAAACACGGTATGTCTTTTTCTCTTCTCCATCTTCAATCCCTGCTTGATTTGTAACAGCGGCGGACCGACTCCTCGGGATGAGGCGGAACGTTCCCATCAATGCTCTGCCTCCCACTGAGTCTCAATATGCCTCTGGTTCCGATATGATCTCTGAGACAATGCTGGCTGGCTTTCATTAGCCGGTTGTTCATATTTAGATGAGAAGACATCGTGGTGAACAATTTGCCGATTTTCTTCTGTGGGTCTTTTTTTTTTTTTTTACATGCAGGCCTTTTAAATATTCGGGCAGTTGCTATGGAAACCCTGGTTCCTCGCTCCTCTCAGACCTCGCCGAGCCGCATCCTGAACCTCCTGGATGATGGAAAGTTTCCCTCGTAAAAGACAATTAAAACAGTCTATTTTTATTCCACGCGCTGTAAATAATTGTCGTTTCACAAGCTGTCATGCCAGGCCTGATTGGATGCTCCACGGGTGACGGCGTCGTTGCCTATTCACACAGAAATAATGAGCTTTGGCGTGAAGCAGTATCGCTGGAATGGATGCTGCCTACATCCGAGGATTAGAATTATTAATTGGTTTATAATCCCGGTGTTTCGAGTCTTAAGCGCCACTCGGTTCAATCATGCAGCAGCCCCCCGATCGTTTAAACACAAACAAAGTATCGGTCTAAATGTGAGGGAGGGGTGATGGATCCTGATGATGAGTGAACTTACCCTGCAGCATCTTAATGAATCAGGGGAGGGGGGGGCTGCGGTAGCTCAGCAGTAGAGCATGGGTTTGGGGAACTGATGAGCCAGGCCAGAGGATGCGGGTTCGAACCCACCACAGGGCGTCAGGAAGGGCATCTGACCTGCGACCCTCAAACTCAATCCGAGTCCATGCCCACCCACACAACATGGGAACTAATTGTTACACATACAAATTGACCTGAATTACCTTCTCGTGGTAGATGACGCCCATAAGGAGTTAGGGCAGTTGTCTAGAGATTGAAAGGTTGCTGGTTCGATCCCTGGCTCCTTGAGAAAGTGTGTTTGAGTGCCCTTGAGCAAGAAACTGAACCCCTCAGCTGATACCAGAGTGCTGCAGCTGTTCATGGCTCCCATACCGCAGGAGGGCTTGGATGCGGTGAGAGAGGTCCATCCTTACATCCGATGATCAGTCTCCACGTTGTGGAGGTGGACATGGACTCAGATGGAGCTTGGGGGATTAAAGGCGGATGCCATACCTGAGCCCCCCTCCAGTGGGATTGAACCTGCGACCTCTATACCATGACCAGATGAAGTGGCCTTCCTAACTTTCCTCATCGTAGTTTGGTACTTCGATACTGCTCGCAGGCGATACAAGTGGGGGCTATTTAAGGACTGCCGCTCCACGCCTCCGCATGTGACTGACAGAAAGGGCTCTCTTGTGTAAAGTCATCTTGGCATTTTGTTTTTTAAGCTGTTGTCCACGCAGGCAAGCCCTGCCCGATGTGATCCCTGCACTACAGTGGAAGGTCCATTAAGCCGGCATTAATGGAAAGCCCCTGTCAGTCCGTGTCTTTGTCACTCCGGACTCACTTGAGAGGGGAGGGAGTCGCAGTCGCTCCAGCTTATGGGTCAAGGTGAAGAGGGCAGACGGAGGTGTTGTTCTCCTTTTCTCTGAGTCGATCTAAAACTAACATGGCCTTAGTGTCCATTGCTTGGTTTGTATAGCTCAGGAGGTAAGGCGGTCATTTAGTAGTCGGTAGATCGGTGGTCCAATTCCCGGTTTCTTCAGAAACCGTGTCAAAGTGCTCTTGAGTGACACCACTGATCCCCTAACCCCGTGGGACAACAGATGACAATTAGCCTGGTGGTTATTGAACATCAATTAACATTCTGGGTATTCATTAATATGGACTGTCTATATAAAGGAGATTATTAATATTATCATTATTATTATTATTATTATCATCCATTCATGTTCTAGCCACTTGTCCTGTAGTAGTGGCATGGGGAAGCTGGAGCCTATCTTTTGGGTGAAAGGGGGGGGACACCCTGGACAGGTCGTCAGTCCATCACAGGGCTGTTCAGGGAACAACGTATTGCTCAAGGACACTTTGACATCCTCCCCTGCAGGCGCCGGGGTCAAACCCACAACCTTTTGACGACCAGACAACCGCTCTACCCACTGAGCAATGACCCCATTATTATGATCATCATCGTTATTATTATTATTATTATTATTATTGTTATTTTCTTATCTGCAGATGGGCTCCCTACCCTTAAAAGATATTCCCATAGGAAAAGAACGTACTCGAGTTCAGAGGAGACAGAAGTTTTCAACCACGCTGTGCAAAAGCATGCAAAGATGCAAGGGAATGAACCGAATGAGGCCAAGGCCAATTTCCCATTACACAGCGGAAAGAGGAAGCACCGTAGACGTGATGCACACTCGAGTTTATTGATGCACAGTAGAGTAAATGACCTTTTTTCAGGAACAGCATATTCAAGAAAAGAGTTCTTCACCGCAGTAGATCACGAGTGCGATGACCAATAGCTGCTCTGTAGCATGAGTGTTATTGGAGTCTCTCATTCCCGGTGAATCCCCCCTCATCTCGACACACCCCCTAGATGTGAAATAACCATCCGCAGGGACACGTCAAGTGGCGGGATGTGTCCAACAGTCCGCCATACATACACATCGAGGAAGAATATCGAAAGCTGATTTTCATAAACATGTGCCTTCCTCCATCACAATAAATATTTCATGAGACTAAATCTACCGGAGGAAAAAAAATAATCATTATTACACTCCGATTCTAAAACCGTAGCTAAGATACCTGGAATACTCATCATTAATAGAAACAAAACTCATTCATGGGCATATGGGAACATTTACTGATACAGCATATCATCAAGAGTGCGTGTTCACAGTTTGCATGTAGCCTTACCTATACACAGGCTCAACACTGGCCATTGTTAAAACGTATAAACTCAGCATTCGAAATATATGCCGCGTTATTTGACCAACCTGGTTCAAAACGGAGACGGGGAGAGTTCAAAACGGGCAAATCAACCTTGGAAAAGGCTTCTAGGCGCCGTCGATGGTGAGTGAGTATTTTACATTGGCGGGAAAAGCTAGCTAGCCTTCAACATCGGGGAATGGCGGGTAGAAAAACGGAGCCACGGGAAGATGAGTTGGGGCCGCGAAGCCTCTCACCCCGCCGTGATGTATATCTAAGGCCTCAGGTTGTTCGTAAAAACACGGTGTCCGATTGCCAATTCTGAAGTCATCCGCTGTAACGTTTGCCCGCCCCCTGCTGGCGACGTGTGGCGCTGCCTAGCATACGAAGGGACGCGTGTGTGATCGCTGCCTGTGCATTTGGAGTAGCGTCGCAGCCGTGTGTCGTGTATAAACAGTGAGGAGGTTTGTGACGGCCTTACGATAGAAAACAGGTCAAAACGTCCTCCGTAGGAAACGCCGTCTCTCCCGCGACAACGTGAAAATCTTTGTTAAGTCTGACTCTTCTACCGCCTTTATACAAATGTGGTCCCGTTGCTTGGTCGTACAGAAGCCAAGGCAATTATATATTATTATTCTATTTTTTTTACACACCCCCCCCAAAAAAAATTTGGTCCACCTGTTCCAGCATAACACCGTGCCGTGAGTTAAAGACCCCTCGTTCCGGAATAGCCGGGACATAGTATGCAGCAATACAACACAAAACATCTGCCTCACCAGCTCTTCTTCACTTGTTAATCAGATCGTGTGCATGTGTCAGTGACACGTGGACGCTATACATTATCCCTGAGAAAGCACCACCATCACCAACACCATCACCAACACCATCACCTCCATCGTCACCTCCATCATCACCGTGGTGCCTCTCAAACGAACCGTCTCACAACACCATCCGTGTCATTGTGCTCTCCACACGTAGCTCCGTCTGAGGAACCGGGCCGTGACCGAGACGTGACTTCCAGAGGTTGGAGGCGTCCTGGGGGGGTGGAGGGGGGGGGCTACTTCTTGTTGATGTCCTCGTGCCGGATGATCTTGTAGGTGATCCAGTAGAAGATGTTGAAGATGAGGAAGGCCAGGGGAAAGGCTGCTCTGGAAATGGTGTCTATTCTCTTGGCTCTGTCCACGAACTTCTTCTTCATGGTGTCCAGGTCCTTGGGGGTGGGTGGTTGAGGGTTCGGAGCTGTGGCGGTGTTCTTAACCGTTGAGCTGTCCTTCATCGGCAGACACTGACTCATGCTGTAGCCGGAGAAGTTAAAGCGACCTTCCCGCATGTCGTCGTCCTGAAGTCAGACAGTTAAACACACACAGACACGGACCGTTTATATCTATGAGCCCCCCCCCTCCCC
>OMLC01081274.1:0-30047 GCA_900302585.1 Regalecus glesne
TGAGGGGTAACCTCCTCTCTGGTTAAAATGTACCACATTTACTAAAATTTTTGAAGGGAAAATTTGCAAACAGCACATATGCTGGATTTGTTCTAGACAGCTAACTTTATGGTGAATGTAGTTAGCTACACTCACCTGTTGTGATCAGATGGCTGCTATACCTGACTCGACAGGTGAATGTAATTAACTACCTAGTAGAACAGAAAACCACCAGTACGAATGCTAGATGAGGACCAGGGCTGAGAACCACTGCTTAAACCAAAGCATGACCACAAGCAGACAATGCACTAGAAGCATTTAATAATGTTCTCTTTGGTCATAAATTTCATGTCTTTTCAAGAGAACACTAGGAGAATTGTCCTAAAGATTGCAAGCCCCGACTTGGAATGCGTGCTAATGATGATAAACTATAGCAACAGCACAAGGTTGGAAAGTAATGATAGAGAAATTCCCACTCACATTGATAACGCATGCGTCTTTAGCTCGGCCATCTGCGGTGACAAGGCAGCCAATGGGAAAGCCCGGGTTGCAGTACTTCTGACTATCCTCCACATCATAACACCATGTCACTGGCATGTTGTCAATGATCCTGAAAAATACCCCTTTTAAAACTGGACAAACTGATCAATAGATGAAATTTAAGTGTTTGTGTGTCAGTGCATGAGTCTGAATACACTAGATTCTTCGTCATGGTTGCAAGACTAGATTAGATAAATGCTCAAAAACGATCACAATAAATGAAAAGTAGTATTAAGGCTTTGCTCACCAGTGGTGCTGGTAGTTTAGTAGCATCCCTCTCTTGAGAAAATCCAGTTTGGTTGCATCATCATGATTAACCTTCTTATAGGATTTTGTGCAAACAGGTTTGCATTTCTCCTCTTGGTTGAAGTTGAACTGAAAAAGATAAATAAGTGTCACATAACTTCAAAGCAGTATAGAAAAAACTGGGTGTTGTGATAATAGAGGAACAACAACAACAACAACTTGAAAACCCAAAGGCCAATGAAGACTGCTGTTGGTAGACTTTGGCTCTGCTTTTAATACTCTAGAATCACAAATCCTTCTCAGTAGGCTCAGATGTCTGTTCACCCATTGAGCATCAGGTAGTATCACTCCTTATAGACCAACAGGATCCAGCAGGTCTGAGCGAAACAGACCCCCCCTAAGTCATTTAAAATAGGCTTTCCTCAAAGATGTGTGAATTATGTCCTTACTTAAATGATATACAAATCACTATACAAGTAGCCATCCCAGCACTTTTGATCTCGAGTTTTCTAACAACACTTTCATCTTGGGATTTGTAGATACAGACACTGGCATTTCTGTCTTTAGCTTCTTTCCAAGGGCCATCATTGAGGCTAACACTTAACATTGTCAAGTTATAATCATGTATCTTGTATATAATAATAACAATAATGATTCCCTTATCAGTCCTGCAAGGGGAAATTCTCTGCATTTTTGACCCAACCTATTGTATAGGAGCAGTAAGCAGTAATTACTTGATGACTTGCCTTACCTCCTGAGCAATACCATCACCAAGGTATTTATATTTCTTAGCTCTTCTCTGTCTTTTTATTTTCTGCATGCACCAATTGAAGTGCATGCAAATGCAAGCACAATGACGATACATTTCTTGAATCTCAATGACTGAACTTCTCTATGTTATGCACTTCATCTGTTTCTGTACTATAATAATGCATGTATCTTTATGTGAAAGCCTTTATGTCCAAGACAAATTTACCTCAGGACAAATAAAGTAATCTTAATTTTTTCTTACATTGTATGGTGAAGTCTCAATTCTTTCACCGAATAGTACCTGTCCAAGGTTCTCAGATGGCCTCTGCTCTTGAGCATCTTTACAAAAGTCAAATCTATTAAAAAAATAATAATTAGAACATCAACTTTTTGTATTCAGATTATGCATAAAAGAAAGGAAGTATTCAGTCAAGTTGAACAATTTGGGGGAAAAGATCACTTACACATCATACTCGTATGGCAGAACTGATTCTACAGAATCCAAGCGATTTACAAACAGTTGGATCTTCATCTGCAATATGACAAAGCATACAGTAATAATATATAGCAGCTGCCTATCAAAAGTCAGAACTCAAGTGGTAGCTATTTACCAAATTTAGTTTTGAAATGCCAGGGACGGGCACTCTTGGATGACAAATTTGTCTGAATTAAAGGTATTTTCAATAGTCGCAGAAAATGTTGTTGAGTTATCACCGGTTAGATACAATGATCAAGTTGTAATACATTCTTAATTTTAAAAAAGTTAACTGGATCCTTCTATCCATTGGGCCAGTATTTTGACAGATCCCATTCTTTCCATCTGCTTACAATGACCTGCCTAGGTGATGTTGGGTATTGAAGCAATAATCAGAAATGATCATATGACTTAACGTGTCATTTCTTGGCCTACAATAACAGGAGAACGTAAAAATATTAATTCAATTAATAAATATCCTGGAGAATGTAACCAAGATCATTTAAACACCGAGTAGCTACCGTAACATTTGAATACAGGTAAAACTGACGTACTCCGTCCAGGTAATAGTCGAGGCCTAGCTGATGATAAGGCTGGCTCACTGGCAACATTAAGGACTCTGATTTAAAGCAAACGTGAGTATTGCATCACATTATAAGTTGAAAAAGATAAAAAAGACACAAAGACAAACAGAAACGCATTCATTCAATAGCATTACCTTGCAGTCAGCCTCTCCTTTGCCAACTTCACAAAAACTGACCGGAGCTAAACCCGGAAGATAGAAGGCTGAAGACGAACAGAGAATAAATAACAGATAAAGCAAAAAAATCCCACAGTCTGTCCACTTCTTCATTTTATCGTGGATGAGTATCTTCACAGTTTCGTGATTTTGTAAGAGAAACGAGTGTCCTTTCCCTTATACGTAACAACAACAACAAACAAGAAAACGAAACGTTTGCTAGCTATAGACGGTTAGCGTAGCTACTTAGCACACTCACAGTGCTGATCTGGCCGCCTGTCATGAATACAAGTTAAACCGGACCTGCAGCGCCCTCCCCTCCTCCGTTCAAATCTGATCTGGGATCAGAACGGCAGTTTGTCGTTTATTCATTCACCATACCCACGTATTCAAAATTCAAAGCTTTCTTTGTCACATGATTCATACAAATGTACAAGAATATGGAGATTTTTTTATTGGCGACTCCAAATCTGTGCTACGGGAAATTAACTAAATTGATTTGTCTGATTTAGTTAACATGTGGTATACAAAAGGAAAAAAAGAAAAAAAACATCTACATACAGAAGTCAATTTTTACGTGCCACGATTAGTTCCCATATTATGAGGAAATACGTACTCAGAATCCCTTTCCTTATCACTTGTGGTCGGTTCGAACCCACAACATCTGGCGCGTCAGTTCCTGAGGCGCGCTATATTACTGTGCATATGCGCTCCCCCCATACAATATCAAATTAAAATGAAAATAAACGATACATTTACACAGAGTCAAATACAGAAATGATTACAAAATATAGAAATTTAAAATTGGGCAAATTAAAGAATACTGCAGAGAATGAGCTATCCAAACATTATATTGACTGGTGATGTGGAAGAATGCACTTGTGAAGTTGCTGATATGGTAGCTGAAGCTGTTTTGGAAATAAAGCTGTGAGATCAGGGAATGAGAGATTCTTGCCATGAGTGTAGCTTGGCCTTTGATTGAGAACCAGTGGTCTCAAAGCCTCATAAATAACCTTAACATGGGCAATTTGATTCCATATAAAATAAAGAACCATAACACGAATAAAGTGTGGCTTTTCCCCCAGGTGAACCTAGTTCCACCAACTGTGTAATTTTGAAAAATGCTAAAAAAAAGAGTGGCAAAGGGAACATCTTAACAGCATTTGCTGTGTAAGGAGGGATGTCATAAAAGACAATTACACACCCTGGAAACCATCTGTTTCAGCTCCTCTTATCAGGTAGGCACTTCAGTTCAATGTTTACACGGAAGAAGTCACCTGGTGAGTGACGAAACGTTTCTGAAAAAACTTCTGATCCAGCTGAACAGATTCACCTCTTTTTGTGATTTCCCTACCTGGATTATTGAGCATGCATCAAGACAAAGACTGAAAAATGTTTTATACCCTTGAGTTGTGGCCCCAGTGAACTCAGACCCCAGTCTGACAAGACTAAGGCGCTGCCACCATTGGTTAAGTGGAACATGTGCAATATCTGCAACGTGTCACCTTAAGGAGTGCTGTGGTAACGTAGAGCATGCCACAGGAGCTGATGAGCCAGAGGGTTGGTTTGGGTTCGAACCCATCATGGGGTGTAAAGGGCATTCACCCTTAATCCCCGAAACCATCTAAATCCATGTTAAATCCCACAACCTCTTCAAGATCAGATTAGAAACTCATATCTTCTGCCTACACCTTTCCTCCTCCCCATCCACTCCTAGCTCTAACTCCTAGTTTTAGCCCTATTCATTTTCTTGATTTTGATGTACTTGGTTTAGGCACATGAAATCTTGTTAGCTTATTTTAGGTTTGTGTTCCTTAGTTGAGGTTGCTTCGGAGTCTTATGATGGCACTAGGATTGTTATCTAGCTTCTAGTGTTGCTCCAGTATCATTTGTACCTTGACCCTATGCACTTGTACATCGCTCTGGATGAGAGTGTCTACTAGATGCCTGTAATGTAATGTAATGACTAATTGTGACACATGACCTCAGTGCATGTACTATTAATCATGGTATATTAATTGATAGAATTAACTGTAATTTTGGTGTGCCTGGGTTTGCTCTCTCTTGCCTTAAGTCCTACTTATCTGGAGAAAAATATTATGTCTGTTGTAAAAACATCACATTAGACTTATCTGATGTTAAATGTGACATACTCCAGGGTTTAGTTTATGGATCTTTACTCTTTTCTTTTTATATATATTTCACCACTTGGCCAAATCATATGCTCTCATGGAATTAATTTCCATTCCTATGCAGATGATACTCAGCTATCCTACTCAATTGACTTATCTGGTAGTCTGCCAGGCTGCTGTGAAAATTGGATGTTACTAAATGTTCTGCGTTTAAATTTAGATAAAACAGAGATGTTGGCCATTGGCCGTGCTTGACACCAACATAGAGACTCTAATACAATAATGAATTTGTTGCATCCAGACTTGATTACTGTAATGTTCTTTTTTTTCAAGTCTGCCACATGCCAGCACTATAGGTCTTTGTATGGTTCAAAATGCCACTGCCAGAATTCCAAATAAAACTAGAACATTTGACCATATTACACCAATTCCTACCTCTCTTCATTGGCTTCCTATACATGTTAGATCCGATTTCAAGGTGCTTCTGCTAGCTTTTGAAATCCCAAATGAGCTTGCCCCTTCATACCTGTCTGATCTTTTTATACCGTATGTTCCATCTCACACACTCCCCTCTCAAAATACAGGACTCCCCTGTCTGCATTAAAAGTGAAATGATAGTCAGCTGGTGACAGGGCTTCTTCTTTTTGGGCCCCATTCTTGTGGAATAACCTACCTGCTGCCATCAGACAATCAAATGTGTTGAGGCCTTTAAATCACCACCTAGGACTCATCTTTTTTGGCTTAACCTACAAAAAGAGATTTTTACATTGTGTGATTCACAACCTGTACTGGGTTTCTGTCTCAATGAGTTTACCAAGTACCTTTCTCTGCTGATGACATATTACATTATAGAACATATGGTATATGGTCCCTAATGACCTGCAATGACTTGAGACACTACTGGATGTATAGCTCCTGCAGACTGGACAGCTCACATCCACTGATGTGCTGGACTGTGCTCACAGCCCTAGCTAAAACCTTGCGGTCCTTGACCAGGTGGTGAGGGAGTCTGTCAGCAGGCTCTCTATGATGCCTCAGTAGAAGTCTCAGTAGAAGAATTTTGGATCTCAGGCCAAATTTTCTTTGGTGCCTGAGGCTAGGCAGACGCTGTTGGGCCCTTTTGGTGGTGTGGGTTTCTACATTGCCATGGTGATGAGAACTATTCAGTGACTGAGGATTCCAGAACCGTTTTAAATTACCTTTGTAACTCCAGCCAATGGTCACTTTGCATATGAAACCATTGTTGGTTTTGATTGTTATGCAACTGTGTTGTTACTAAGGGTGGGGATGCCTGCTGTCACTTCAGACTGAAGATGTCGCCTGTATCAGTGGTCAAACATCCCTTTCAATAAGTGATGTATTCAAATGAACCGATAAAATAAAAGTGATTTCCTTACTTGGGTTATTCAACCTATCATCCTTTTCAATCAATCTATCATCCCATCTCCCTCCCCTGCCATTCCTGCCCCCCCTCTCTCACTCGACTATCCTATCAAATAAAGATTTATAAACTTTAATCTTTATTATGTTCAGAAGTAGAGTGCACTTTGGGAACTGATGACTCGGTTGCAGGTTCAAACCCACTGCGGGTAGTCAGGATAGGCATCCGGCCTTAATCCCCTACACTCCATCAGAGTCTGTGTTCACCCCCTCACCATGGGGACTAATCATGATACATAAAATGGACTTCTCTCAAACGGATCTTTAACTTTGATAACTAACATTAAAAAAAGATCATCCTTAATCCCAACAAGGTGGATCAGTTTGTCTGGATGTGACATTTTATTGAGAAACGTCTCATCATTCATACAGGTTACATCTCCAGTCCTAGCCGAATGCTTGCATTTGGCATTGGTATTGGCATTAGGGGCCACAGAGGTTCAGGGTTAGAGCACTCACCTCCAAGTCAGACTTAGTGAGTTCGATCCCCACCATTAGACATCAGGCTAGCGCCATCCAGCCTTAATCCTTGAATGCTTGGTAAATGTGAGGTCTCTTCTGTGAATCGTACTCATTACCATTGAATGTCCAGTCAGTGGCCAATTTGCATGGGAGATAATCCTATGTTTTGGTTTGGTTTGGTTTGGTAGGGATGCTTGTTATCAGCTCAGACTGAAGATGTCTGTCACTGTTTTATATTAACATTGTGTCAAGATGTACTGATTCACCTTTTTGTGATTTCTTTACTTGGATTATCGACCGTGTACCAAGACTCTCATCCTTATGTTTCAGACACAGACAGGAGTTGATAAATTTGGCTTTAAAATAGGTGTAACATAGTTTTCTACCTTTGCATTTAAAGAAGTGAATATTAAATTTACCCAAAAGGATTATGAAATTGAGCAAATCAGATGGATAACTGAGGTTTTCCCATGAAATAAAGAATATTATTTATTTCAAATTGAGAAAGGCCCATTTTACGTGTCACGATTAGTCCTCACGTTGTGGGGGTTGACATGGATTTAAATGAGTTTGGGGGATTGAGGTTGGATGTCCTTCCAGAAGGCATGCAGTGGGTTCAAATCTGGTGCCTCTTGCTCGTCAGTTACAGAAGCGAGGGCTCTAACCACCTAGCTACCGCGGATTTATTTCAAATCGAGTGATATTTAGAATTTTTACTGATAACCAAGAATGTGTGTTGATCCAAAATGTGAATGTCCATTGGCAAGAGAAGAATGAATGTTTCAGTGTCAGTAGAGCAAAACATACATTATTGTCGCACCAACCTAAAATCTTTTATGAGTGAAATCAGAAACCCTATAGGAAGCAATAATAATTCTATAGTGTATCTCTTTTGCTTTAGGTCGAAGCTCACAGGATAAGCAAGAAGTGAGGGCTTCAGAAATTATAGAATGGATGGATGTTCATCTAATTTTATATCTGATCTGCATGGAAAATCTACACCCACATGGAGATCAACAAAATAATGCTTTTTGATGAAGTGAGGGGATGTTTTGTTATTGAGCTTTGCATCAAAAAGGAGAATGTTTTATTGATTTTAATGATGCAGTAGTAACTCGGAATATGATGATATATGCGGAGCTAATCTAAACAACTATAGCTGTACATACTTTATGGCAAAGCTCTATTGGAGACATCTAATTTATATTTATGACTTAACCAAGAAGAGGGAGAAGAGGACGTGGCATGCCCATGCTGGAGAATGAATGCGGTGACTAGGAATCGATGGCAATAGTTTGAACTCAGTAAAACAGAAGGGAGAAATAATACATGGAAAATTGGGTTAGGGTTAGGGTTGGATGTCAAGATTTGGAGACAGTAGATCATTTCTTATTGTAGTGTCATCAGTATCATGATAGGAGGGAGAGTTTAAGATTGAAACGGACATAAACTGAGCAAATCAATCCACAAAGTCTTTCATAAATCGACTCAGTGGAAGCAAACAGAGCAGTTTTTCTTGGGACACATGATTTGCGTACTCGTTTTTTATGCTGCAGTTTATCCTTTTAACCAGTATGTGGCAATAGCAAGCCACCAAGTTGGATTTCCAACCACCTGAAACGTAAAGAAGAAGATGATGAGTGAAATGCGGGCATCAAGCGTTTCTGGTTCACTCAGTGTTCAAGTTCCGTTGGTGCGTATTACGTCTTCCAGTATCGGCAGGAAGCAGCGTCGCGTCTTGTAATTTGTGTCACCCTCTGTGTTCACATTTTTCTTTTTTTTCGGTTGGAAGAGAATAGTAGCAACTTTAGACGCAAAATAATTTATAGGGTGTCTTTTTAACCCTTAGCGGTTCTTGAGCGCCGTGCTAAATATTAGCAAGCGGAGGCTATAGCGAAATAGCTAGCTCTCAAGCATTGGCACGTTATTCGCCATTTTGCGTTTTCTACACTACAGAACTCGGTTAAGGTAACTAGAGTACACGTATTCAATTGCATTTAAAACTTTGGCATCTCTGTATATGTAGTACTCTTTTAAAATAAATACCAAAACAACTCATTTTCTTCTGCATGCATTGACTACGCAGTAAAAGTATGGCAGAAGCAGACAGACCAGGGAAGCTGTTCATCGGTGGTCTGAATACCGAGACCAATGAAAAGGCCCTTGAACAGTACTTCAGCAAATATGGCCGAATTGTCGAAGGTAACATTTTTAAAGCTGTGTTAGTTTTTTTTGCTCATTATTTTTGCCACTTTATTTGTTAATGGAAGACATTTCTCTTGTGTTTGACCGGTAAGACATTTTTTGTTGTCGAGTAAGCATTGTGGTTTGTATAATTTCGCCCCAAAGATGAGTGGACTATTATGTAAATTCTAAATTCCGTGTCCTACGTAAATTTAATGTTTTTTAAGAATGGAAATCTAAAATTACAAATTATCTGCTTTTAGCTCCACATCGCTTTTGCCCTATATGAAGCCAACTGTGGATTTTTAAAAAGGGTCTATTGTTCCGTCATGTAAATGTTACACGTTTCTTTAATTCCTAGGTTTAGATCAGCATTAGTTTTGACAATGACCCCTGGCATATATTTGTTCCAGTTAATCAACATATAAAAGTTATTTTAAGTGAGTACTAAAACGGCAGAATCCAGCAGTTGCATAGGTTGTTATGATGAGTAGCTGTCATTCCCTGTTGTCCCAGCAACTTTTGAAGTAAAACGATTACCAAGATGTGGATATATACGGTTGAACAATTGTAACAGTTTGAAAAACTATTTTTAAAGCAACCAAGTCAAAAAACATTCCTTAGGTTTTTACTGGTTTGCTATTTTATCATTTCAGTCCTGTTGATGAAAGACAGAGAGACAAACAAATCAAGAGGCTTCGCTTTTGTCACTTTTGAAAGTCCAGCTGATGCAAAGGATGCAGCACGTGAGATGAATGGAAAGGTGAACATTACATTTGGCCATTGGATAGAATCAACTTAAGAAAGGGCCCAAGAAGTTTAATCACTTCTTTTGGATACATTTATTGGGAGAAATGTTTCATCCCACATACCGTTGACCTCTTCAGTTTAAATCACAAAAAGCTGAATCGTTCTACTGGATAAGAGGTTAATTTAGAAACGTTTCATCACTCAAACAGATAATATCTTCAGTCGGAATAAACTTCTTATCCAGTTGAACCAATCCACCTTATTTGTGATTGATTCCCTTAGCTGGATTATTGAGTATGGATAAAGACATCTTCAGTCTAAACTTACTTCAGGGATACCTACCCTTCTGAAAAACTACAATTACAAAATAACTGAAACCAATGACCGTTTCATATGGAAATTGGCAATAGACCGGTAATATGTTGTATTCACAGGTATACATTACCATTGAAGGCATGCATCAAGACAATTTACGAAAAGTGTTTCCTTCTATCATTGTCATAATTTGGGTTTCTTAACAGTCTCTAGATGGCAAGCAAATAAAAGTGGAGCAAGCTACAAAACCTCAGTTTGAGTCTGCAGGCAGGCGCGGACCACCACCTCTGCACTCACGCAGTCGTGGTCCACCCAGGGGACCCAGAGGATCGAGGGGTGGCCCCAGTGGAATGAGGGGCCCACTATCCAGAGGTACAATTGGACCCATACATTTTGTCCATATAATTTATCTGTCATTTCATCTTTAAATCGCTTATTCAATTAGTCCCAATTGAAACTAAACCCACTGTTCGATCATCTGTGTTTCTTGCCTCAAAAGACTACTATGATAACGAAGAGGCTTTAGAACCCTTCTTTAAAGGGATGTCATCTAGAGGTCCCCCACCAATGAAGAGAGGACCCCCAGTCCGCAATGGAGGTCCCCCACCTAAGCGGTCTGCCCCCTCTGGACCCATGGGCAGAGGTAAGTGTCAGTATAGATTCTTGTTCTTTGTTATGTCTTGATGTATGGTCAATAAACCAGGTAAGGAAATCCCAGAAAGTTGAATTGGTTTATCTCGACACCATTTCATTTCATCACTCATCTTAGTAACCAAGTGACGGCAAGTTTTCCCAACCTTATTAATGGCACACAGTTGGTTGTGTAAATTGCTGTGACCATTAACTAGAGTTACTATGGCAAATGTGTACTATTTACAGAGAATTGGGGAATACTTGCAATCATAGCATTGCGCTTGGGTTAAGCGGCGCAATTTATTTCAGAGGTTCTGCCTGTAAGCTGTTTGTGAATACAGGCGTAAATGGAGAAGTACCTCGTGGAATTTCAGGTCTCGTGCCAAGTTGCCAGTTGGTGATAGTAATTATAGTTGCCATGAAAATACATGTTCTGTTGCAGTCGGTGCTCAAGTCAGTTTGTCATTTGCTAAGCCAGCAGTTCCCAAATGTTTTAGGGAACTTCTTAGTAAAGCTGGTCCCTGAGGACCAGAGTTGACAGTCCCTGGTATAAATGGATCCATGATATGCGCAATGTGTTAAGATTGGCTTAAAAGGCACACGACTGGATGTTGTCTTTCAAGCATTGGACCTCAAGCATTTGGAAAAACATTGACTGGCTACTGCACTACTACAGTGGTTGTCAACCCTGATCGTCATTTTACCACCTGTACTGTTGTTATCTCTTGTTCCACCGGGTAGTTAATAACATTCGCCTTTCAAGTCGGTCAGCTTTTCAGTCCGCCCATCTAATTACAACAGGTGGATATGGTTAACTACCTGGCGGAACAGAAAACCAGCAGGTTTAAAAGGTTTTTTTAGAGGTGTTATGTATGGAACGGGTATGAGAACCGTTGCTACAATACTTAAGCTGTGGTGTTATTCAGTTCCTAAAGTCATGATTCGTTTGTATTGTTCAGATGCAGTCTATCCATAACAATAATTGGAAAATATTGAAATGAAGACGCCCAAATTAACTGCATAAAAACAAGTATATGGACAGAAATTTGCATTTCTTTGTATATACACCCTGAACCAATATAGTGTAGATTTCTGCAAAACAGTAAGACTAAATGTTACCTACTTTTTTTCTTAATCACTAATGGTGCTGAGATTCATGAATGCCATCCACGACCCATTTATTTACTTGATAGATTTAGTGTATTGTCCCGGCATACTCGTCACTCTACAGTATAACTCCAAGGTCTGATTAGTGATTTTAGTCTCAGATTAATTTAGAGTGGGGATTTCCAAAGTGATCCAGAAAGGGCCGGTTTTGGTGCTGGTCTTTGTTCCAACCAAGCAATTACACATCTGATTTTATTAGTCAGCCAATTGTCTTTAAGGGCCTTGATTAGTAGAAGATACACACTTGAATCAACCTTATCAAAGACAACTATAATGGGGCGGCATAGCTCAGTTGGTAAAGCAAGTTATCTGAAGATCAGAAGGGTACAGGTTCAATCCTTGGTCCTGCTAAAAGCATCTATAGGTGTAAGACACTGAACCCTTAACGACGCCACGAGCACCCTATGGTGGCTGCGCACTGTCCTATACAATAGGACAGGTCAAATGCTGAGAAAGGATTCCCTTATCAGTCCCGCAAGGGGAAATTTGGATTTCTCTGCATTTTTGACCCAACCTATTGTATAGGAGCAGTGAGCTGCCAACATATGGCGCTCGGGGAGCAGTTAGGGGTTCAGTGTCAGGACATCTCTACATGCTGTATGCAGGACCGGTGATCGATCCTGCAACCTTCCGATTGCCAGACGACCGCTCTACCCACTGAGCTGCGTAACTCCCCTTGTGGGACTGATAAGGGAGCACACTTTTGTTTTAAAAAAAAACAACCACACACACACACAAAACAAATTTAGTGCTTCTATGAGAAGGGCAAAACTCGTGGGTTAAAGTGTGCGATGTTCCTGTAGCTCAGTGGTAGAGTGCGTACTTGGTAACTGACAAGTTGGAGGGTGCCGTTTCAAACCCACCATGCGGCGTAGGAACGGATTCTGGCCTCAATCCCCAAATGCTACCTAAGACTGTGTCAACCCTCACAATGTGGTGACTAATTGTTACATGTTAAACAGACCCCTGCTCTAATCTTAGGCAGAAATTTAAAAAAGTTTTACCTTGAACTCCGGCTCTGTTTAAACACTCACCTCGTATAGACAAATTGATTGATCATTGCAATTAAACTGGTGACTACTCTGACGTATCAGCAGTAGAGCATGTGTTGCCAGGTCAGGGGTAGTGGTTTTGATCCAGCTGAGGAGTGTCAGGAAAATGGCATCCAGTCTAATCCCACTGCTTTTTAAATGTAAGGCTTACAATGTAAAGCACTTTGTGTGGTTGCTAGTCTAGAAGAGGGCCGTATAAATATAAGTCCGTAATGAGTTTCCCTTCAGTCAGGTCGGCATCTTGCAGAACCTGACAGTAGATTTAAATGGCATTGAAATAGCTCAATCTTTAATAAAAAAATCTCACTGGAGTGCCTATAGTTCAAAGAAAAAGTGTCCACACTTTAAACTTTTAACCAACATTTATATGAAGAATGTACTACATAACTTGCAAGATTTTAGATGGTCTTACAATTTACTAAACTGGGAGATTTCTCTACAACTGCAATTGTCCATGAAATGGAGTGCCACTCATTAATTCCTTGCACTCCATTTTGGTCAACAAAGCTGAAAAAGAGATTTGGTTTCTTAACTATATACATTCTTTCTGATTACTTCCTGACACTGCCAAACTCATTATACAGTATTGTTCCAAGGTTCTCTATAGAACTACTTTGGAGAAGACCCTAGGAGAAGATATGGTCTTCAATGGTCATTGCCTCTAAAAACCCAGATCAACAGATTAATTTTAACTACTCATGAGATTTAACTCTCTTATCTCATGTAATGGCAATCTCCAAACAGTATGTTGTACCCAGATGGAACAGGTTCGTACATATAATTGTATTTGGGATGCAAGGATGTGAAGTGCTTTGGGGGGGAGATTTGTGCGACATTTGTCTGATGATGATTGTAGCTATGCTGTTCTCTCCCTCTGTGCTACTCTTAAATGATACCTCCCCATTAAAATGAATATACTTGAATTAACATATTCTCCAAATGGTCATCCCTGCTGCCAAAATGAGGCCACCATATACAGTTTTGCAAGCTCAATAGTTGAACAATTATATCGATATGATTAACATGGAGTTATCAGTGATAGGAAAGCATAAGACTGGATCAGAAACTATTTTAGGATGTTAAGTGATGGCAGATAAAATCGCCATTTATTGTCGTGGAAAACTGATCCATGCGCTCTCAATATCTGTGGGATGGGGGGATTGCTATCCGGTTTTTTATTTATTTATTTTATAAGTTGCAGTGGTTAATACTGTGAAATTTATGTATTTAAATCAAAAACGAATGATTTTAAATACGTTTCGGGCATACATTTATACTAAATATGGTGCGGTTTTTTTTCATGAACAATCCCATCCTCTTAGACGCATAACTTAAAGTTTTTTAAAAATTTAATATAACCACAAATTCAACCTGACAGATTTGGCTAAGCAATGCTGCAAATAAATGCTGAAGTAGAAAGGCTGCCAAGGTACACAATGCCTGTCAGGTCCCTTACCTATAAGTACTGCTGTTGAAAGTTAAATTATTTTTCTTATTATCACTTTGCTAATTCCTCATAATTAATTATATTATTTGTTCCACTGTGGATTGCGATCATATTCTGCTTGCCCTTGTCAAAATACAGAAAGATGGTGTGGTTAAGCCAAACCGTTGGTTGTCTCCATGTACCCGTTTTTGCCCGTTTTTGCTCAATTTACTTGGATTGAAACATTTTGTCATTCTTTCTGTTCCAGCACCCATGTCCAGGGACAGAGATCCCTATGGTCCACCTCCTCGGAGAGACTCAATGAGGAGGGATGACTACCCATCGCCAAGAGATGACCATTATAGCTCAAAGGACAGGTAAGTTGTCAACTAAGTTTATCAACAGATCCCCAGCAGAGTAGGCTAGATTCCGTTTTCCTGAAGGTCCTTTATGGGATCAAACCTACTTCACCCGACTTGGAGGTATGCATTCCACTTAAAAGCCACCATGCACGGACCACCATGCAGTGGCATAGGGCAACTCATCATTGAGGCCTTAACATACAAAAGATGCAGAAATAAATAGTACTATGTTGCTATGTCTTGGGGTGATGTTCCACATGTTTCTATTGGTGCTGTACTACAGACCTTTCTTTTTTTTTCATGGTTTCATTTTAACATTGTGTAATCAGTAAGTTTTTGCCCAATTGCTAGCCATCTATATGAAATATAGCATTTCTGATATAAAAGCTGCTTATATACCATTAGAACAACCCCCCAGGGAATATGTAACTTTATGTCATAGAACAAAAAGATTAAAATTTTGCTTTTTATTTGTTATCTTTTTACAGTTATTCCAATCGGGACTATAATTCGAGGGATTCAAGGGACTATGCACCCCCTCCTAGAGATTATTCCTATCGAGAATACTCTGGTTCCAGCTCTCGGGATGATTATGGCTCCGTATCAAGGGGATATAGGTATAATGTTTGGCTTGTTTAAAAAAAAAAAGAATACATAGTCACCTTGTATGCTTTGGATGAAAAGATGAAAACCGTTGCCATTTGTGTGTAGCGATCGTGATAACTATGGGGGAGGCCGTGAACCCAGAAACTACATGGATCGTCCTAGTGGTGGCTCCTATCGGGACTCCTATGATGGTGGTTACGGTAAGATTTGATCTCATAAATTTAATAAGGAAACTCCCTCTACTATTCCCGTTGCACGAAGCAGGACTGCACAATTGATTGGAAAAAGGGCCAAATTGACAATGACATTCTTTGGATTGTAAGAGGCTTCAACAACTTCTATTTTTTCCAGAGAGAAAAATGTTCCACTTGACCCCTATAAACAATGATATCGAGTGCTTTGCAAAGTGAATGATCCACAAATCAAGTAACTCATGGGAACACTTTTGTAAGGATATTTATTCCTAGCAAATTCAGTGCATTGGCATCTCATTTTTTACAATTTTTCATCCCTCCCCAAAATTGTATATGGGGGCTGTCCACAACTCAGTTCGTACAATAATTTCAATATTTGCAGAATTTTTTCTATATTGTCATATCAGACAGAACTAACGCAAAATACGTAACATTCCGTACGGAGTTCACAACACTAAAGGAATCCAAAAATATCCCTGGAAATGTCTCTTGACCACTCAATGTCTGCACATTCTAAGCACTCCCTCAAGGAGCACCCCCACAAAAACCAGCAAGACAACTATGAAAAAAACCACGTGCTTATCCGCAATTCTAACACATGGAGTTCAAAGAGGAAAAAAGGCCAATCAAATCAATGGCATGCTGAACGGGCATCATTGCTCATTTGTGTCCTAAGCTTGGATAAGATTCAGACCTTTTCACCTGACCGTTCCATGTTTAATTTCAATCAAATCAGCTTGATGAGAAACATTAAATTATCGATTTCAACTTTAATAAAATCACATTTTGGCAAAAAAAAGGGCACTAAACAGTGCAAGGAAATGTGTAAATTTAAACTTGACAATTACCTGACCCATTGACCCTGCAGGTAACTCTCGAAGCGCCCCACCTTCACGGGGGCCCCCACCATCCTATGGTGGAAGCAGTGGAAGCAGTCGCTATGACGACTATGGAAGCAGTTCCCGGGATGGCTATGGCAGTCGTGACAGTTACCCCAGCAGTCGGAGTGACCCATATCCGCCTAGTCGTGGTCAACGAATGGGCAGGCAAGAGAGGGGGCCAGCTCCCCCTGTCGAGAGAGGCTACCCTCCTCGTGATTCATATGGCAGTTCAAGTCGTGGAGCTCCTCGTGGTGGCCGTGGGGGCAGTCGAGTGGATAGAGGAATGGCTCGCAACAGATACTGAAATGGACATGAAAATCACAAAGTCAACAATACGTCTGCGTGGGCAGTTAAAACCTGTATTGTGGGGGGAAAGAATTTGAAAATTAGCCATGTCTAATTTTGTGGATTATAACGTTTAGCCTTTCAGCTATTTGTCCTTTTCTTTTTACTTGTAAGTGTAAAGGCTTTTTTATTTTTGTTCCTCTACCCCATGTTATGGTACAGTTACCAAGTGAGTATTAGTTTTTGTACATTGTGCTTTTGAAATCTGCAATGCCATTAGTTCTGGCTTCCTTTCACTAATAAAGTTTTTAGGCAGATCTTGACCTCCGCTGATCAATATTAAAAACACTCAACTAAAACCAATGACATGAATGTAACGTTATACCTAGTGTTCTTCACATAGTTCTTTGCAGAACTTAGGCCAGACTGCTCCCATCATAGCTGGTCAGTTGACGTGAGGTAATTCTTGATACGCGTGCCATCAACTGGTCCTGTGTTCCATGAGGATTAGGCAAATGTCACTGTCACAATGTTTCAATGTAGTTTCCTTGGAAATGGATGCGTCACCATAATGTCAAAGTATGATGGCTTTCAACGACATAACCAAAGACCACAACAACCAAATGCAAGAGTCTTTTCAAGTCGGCAGATAGTCAACAGCTGGTAAGCAAAGCAAACCTCTTTGTCTCTCATCTGTAAATGAGTTTCTCATTGTCCCAAATTGCAATCTCAAGTCAAAAGCTGATGTCCAAGACAACTTGTACCCCAGGGAGCAAAACAGGTCCAATGAGTAAGCTTTTCATGATAGGCCGTTTCATCGACATAAGTTGCCATTGTGCAATAACTCCCCAAGAAGTTTCCTCTGTCAACAAAGAAAGTTTTGCCAAGTGAAGCCACGATTTCTGAAGATCTGTTCTGCCTTATCCAACTTAACTAAAAATGATTGGCAACAACATGCTTTTTTTTAATAGAGCTTGGGTAGTTTGTCAGGAATTTTCCTTTTTTTTCTTTAATATTAAGAGCAATTTTCTCAGTGTCCAAGCCTTTTTCCACAAGCATGCCAATTCAAATGGACATCTCTGGGAGAACCGTCAACATCCTTAAAGCCAAACTGGAACATGAATCACAGAAGCCCAAAACAAAAACCAATCAGCCCAAGGATTACAGATTTAACTTCACATTTTTAAATACCTGCTTAAGGGTGGCTGTTTTTTAACTTTGGTGTTCTTTTTTCAGGATGAGCAGCCTTCTGAGGTAACCACCTTGCAATAAACCTGACCAGTCGTCCTAAAGTTGCCTAATTGACAGAATCTCCTCCAGTGCATCTCAAAAGGTATTTGCTCTTGTCCTGATCATGATGTCACACTTTAAATTGGTTTGGTTTAAATTGACACCTTCAGGACTTTTGTCAGGTGCTAATGAGAAGAAATTCAGAATGAGATTCACATATACTGCTTTTCAACATTTATACAAGGGTTGGATGAGAATGAAACTCACAAACATCACCTGCTGAGATGGTATATTTTTGTATGTTTGGTGGAGAATCTTTTTAACTGATGAGATGGAATAAAGTTAGTGGATTTATTTCACTGATGAGCCGACCCCCTCCCCTGGATAGGTCCTTTTTTGGTGGCACATGTATAGTATTGAACCCACTTGAATGTAACGCAAGCTCAATGTGGTCACTCCTGAGTCACTGAAAAGTGTATTATAAATGGAGGTATTTCAGTAAAACTTTTGAAATGGTTGGTGTGTAACTAGATATGATTAAGTTGTTTATTTTAAACCATTGAGATCCTGATGGCTCTAACCTGTTCGAAGCTATTGCTGCTATTGATGGGTCTGTTCTTTTAGCTTGTAGTTTGTGGAATTTGAGATGTATATAAACTTGTGGGCCTTCAAAACATTTCCTTCTACTGAACCTGATCTGAGACTGGGCTGCAAGATGCAGTGGGTTAAGACACTTGTTGACCAATCCATCTACTGTACTGCACACAAATTTTGTATAATCATTGAGTACTATACATATTAACACACTTTTATGTATTCACTGTCCTTAGATACTGGTGCTGGTCTCTGTTTGGATTGGGATTGTTTGAAAATCCTTATTCAGAACCATACACGGTGAAATGTCGACAACCTGAGCAGAGGAACGATTCATGTTTGGATTTATTTTAAATAAAGATTAATGAAAAAATGTATTGGGCTTGGTCCCTTTATTCTTCCTCAAAGTTGACCTCTATATTTCAGGAATTAATTTTACATCAGTTTCATTTTAGTCATACTACGCTGCAGTTACTCTGGATCTGGCTTGGTTTCACTCTGATCAGCTTTCAATTTCATAGCAGATTGTGGTCCTCGATTGGTTCGAGTGGGAATCCTCAGTTGGTTACAAATCACTGTACTCTTGAAAGGCAGATTCAAGAACTTTATAGTCATTGAACCAACGGAATGGGTTAAATTATATATTTCAATATTTCTGAGATGTTGTGGGGTGAACACACCACGTACTTATAATGAAATATGCAAATTCCCATTAGTCTTGGAAAATAGCAATGACCCACCCGATTGCTTTTTTTTGGGGGGGGTGTTTTAGAATAGTTTTCCTCGCATTACGGTCATGTCTGACTGGCTAAAGAACATCTGACTGGCATTTTTTCAGCGTAATGTTGACTCATCTGAACACGGTGAGATATCAGGTAATATTACTACGCTGGGCCCCGGAAGGATCAGAAATGGTTGAGAAAAATGCATCACTGAGGTTTTTTTCTTCACTGGCTTTTGGCGGCGGGATCTTACCGGATGGTAGCCGTCCAAAATGCTAGGTGACTACCAGTAGGGGTGATCATCAGTGTCTGGTGTCAAACGACGTCGTTTCCCCCTTTTTTTTCTCCTAGAAGTGCGGATGTGAGTTACATATCGATACGGAACCACGACGTCTCGTTTCAGAAATGCACAGCTAAGACCCTTACAAGTTGGGAAGTTATGAATCCAGAGGAGCAAACGGTAACCTGGCTGATATCGCTGGGAGTACTCGTTTCGCCTAAGAAAAACATAGCGGACCCTGAGGAGTTTCTAAAAGCGTCGCTCAGGGATGGGGTGGTTTTGTGCAGGCTCATGGAGCGGCTCGTACCCGGCTTCGTCCCCAAGGTAAAACCCAAAAGGTTCCGTACACCAAACTGCGCGACAGCTAACGCACGTCTGAATGACCGACGATTCTCGCTAGCAGGGAGGGGTTCTGGCAGTATGTTATAAAGACTCCGGTTGAGCCAGAAGACCTGTTGTTTTAAACGATGGGTGTATATTTTTTTGTGATGTGTAGGTTAAGATTTAACCTGTCTGGTCAACCCAACTGGTGAAATTAGTAGCACTTAATAGAAAGACGAGGCTTTTCGTGTAAAGTGCGGAAATGCGTTCCGCATTCTTGACACAAGTGAGGATACCAACTAAGGACACCCTCGAATATAGGATACTTCCAGAAATCAGTGATAGATCAGTGAGGTCTGGATTAAAACTCTCCGAGCTGAATTTGAGTTTGTCTGCCAATTTATCGTCGATGGATATAGTTGTGCTTTGTAACAATCGACAAAGTTGTGTGATAAATAAGAGTTGCGGTGACCTTCGTCACTTCCTCCTGAAAGCCCGTCTTCCTGGTGCGACCGCCCCCCTCCTCCATCGACTACGGTTTGGTGTATGTATGCATGAAGGAGAAGCAACAAGAATCCTTTACTTTCTCGACTGTAGGATACCACGTCTCGGATTAATATCAAACTCTTTACTTGAAGGACTTTTCAAGCGTCAACGACTCTGCAATGCCGCTGTTGGGGAGCTATTGACAAGTGTTTGCGTCGGATGACTATCGAAACATTTAGCCGAGGTATGTGTTCATCTATTTATTTCATCTTCCTTGTGTGTAGTACTGCCAGGATCCGAGAGTCGAGGCTGACTGTGTTGCCAACATCCAAGAGTTTTTAAGAGGATGCGCCTCCTTGAAAGTAGAGGTAAGTTGTCCTTACGTTTTTTTCCCCCTCAACAAAACCTTCCATGTTTTCTGGGGATCTTTTGACACCAGCTCACCTTTCTTTCATCATCACAACCAACTTAAGCCCACACATAACTTGACCCTCCCTCGTCTGTGTTGTGATCTGCTTCTCCTTGCCAGTGTATGTTTGCGTCACACCTCAATGTGTTAACAGGGGTCAGTCTTGACAAACAGCCATGCTGTCAGTCACTCCCACTAAGCAGACAGACAGAGAACTGTTGGCCCCTGTGACTAGTACCTCTGTTTTCAAAACGGTCACTCGCTGAGCCTTGCAGAATGCAGTTAATTCACACTTCCTTTTTTTGCTGCAGTCATCTTGTTACATAGATCTTGGATTGCTCCTGCCGATGCAGACAAAGAATCTCCCTGGGGTCAGATGCTAGAGGCCTAGATTTTTAGTTGAGGTTCTAATAATGTGTGACTATAAATGATTACTTAATGATCGTAGTGGACTTGATCCCTATGCTTGTGTGCTAGGGGCCGCGCGCCTTGCTGAACTCTTGTTTCAGCACCAGCTTTATTTTTGGTCATGAATCACATTGGTCGGTTTTCTTAAACATCTGCTTGAATCAGAAATCCTTGCTTGTTGCAAGTCAAGTGGTTCAGTAGTTCTGCCTGGCTGGCTTGTTATGTTTAGGAGGTCCCTTGTACTTTCTTCCATCATCCCACCCCTACGCCATAATTAGACCTTTGGTGCCAGCCCAGTAGCTCCTTGGCCAAAGGCTCTTGGAAAACAGCTTTCAAACAAGCAATCCAGGGGGGTTTCTGTGGTGCTGCAGTCTGCCCTGCCCATCCTTTGGTCAATGATGTGATCATGGTTAGTTGTTTTTTTTAAATATAGCTCCATCCAGTAATGCCTGTTTATCATGTGACTACACAAAGAAAGCAGTCATACAGCTTTCACTTCTGCCCTGGGATGCAGAAAGGAGAAGCATCAGCAACGGAATAAGAGCTCAGCTTATATACAATGTATAAAACTTAATGGTTTGATGGTGTCTTGTTTTTATTGACTAGCAAAGTGAGTTAGGTGGTGTGATTGTACAGTGAGTTAAAAAAGCTGGTGGCCTAGACCATGGTCAAGGGCATCAGCAATGGTTATTCTCTATTGAGGTTACTATTCGTTATTCTGTTCAATATTTTTGCTTTCTAAATTATTCTTTGGTGGTTTTTGACCATGACAGCAGAAAGAGCATTAGCATGTAAAATATTACAGCAGATTTTGACAGACATTGTTTTGGGTATGATTTAAAAGGAGACTAAGCAGATGTTGAAAGTAGAGAGTTATCCCACGTCCAGTGTAATAGCAGTCACAGCTACTTTTACTCTGATTGAGGACATACAGAACCTGTGACTGACGCCTTACTGCTCAAACGCTATATTTAAGATGTTTTATTTAAAATGTGAAACCCTATCCGCCAGGGGAAAGAAGATCGCTGTCTGGAACAGAAACCAAAGAAGCGAGTTGTGCATGTGAGAGTGTGCATGTGCACATCAAATCACAAATGTGTAGGGAACTGAATATTTTGCTAATAAAACCGCTAAGTTGTAAAATTATATGACACTACAAAATATGGTTCACGCTCAAGTTATTTTTGAATCTTTGTCTTGTTATAGTCTCGGGTCTATGTGTGTGTATTGTCTGGCACTCCATATTCATTGTCTCCCTTGCCACACATTAGTTCTTAGCAAGCGTCACTGCTCATCACTAGTGTGGCATAAGTCGGATTTGCTAAGTGATTTTCAGCCCACTTCCCCAATCTCACCTACTGTGTATCCACGTCATATCATATGTTATATAGTATGATGATTTGCCTACATATTTTCTGTTTCTTTTCTAGGGGTTTGAACCTGAGTGCTTATACACTGGAGAGAATTTTGGCAAGGTCCTTACCACATTGTTGGCTGTCAATTTTGCCACACAAGGTAAGATTTGTATCATTTCATTCAGAGGGAGTGGATTATTGATATCCCCCCAAAATGCATGCCGAAAGAAATGTGTACTTATAGAACCAGTCACCGAGCTAAAACTAACCTGTCGGTACAATTGTTAAATACTGCCTTCAAACAAATGCAAGTTATTTAATGATGCTAAAGGGAAATAGAAATTAATTTTGTAGTCTTTTTTTAAGTCATGTACTAGAAGCATTCTTATTCATTTCAGTTTATATGATCAACCTCTCTACTGTCAGTTATTGGAAACCCCCCTGATGAGGGAGGGGAACTTGAATGGTCTAATAGCTATTCATCAGGGTTGCCCAGAGGATGCCTCTACTGCATCTAGCACTGTAGATCAAAATTCCTACCATACAGATTTAAGCATTATAAAAAATGTGTGTGTGTGTGTGTGTGTGTGTGTGTGCATCTGACACATCGTCGGTCTGTCATTTTCACAGGCTTGGTCCTTGGAGCCTTTGTGAATCACAGCAGGGTGTGTTCCTCTCAGGCAGCTGGCATAGCAGTGTGTGTTTGTCTGTCATGTTGGGTGCCACATTTGCTCAACTACAGCTCAATGGCTCATGTGCAGCAACATACTTTGTACATTTTATATTTAATCTATTTTAAACTTTCACACTGCTTTTTGCTAATTTACAATTTAGAGCAAGCTTCTCTGTCAGACAGTTCCATCAAGTTCACTGGAATTTGTCTTTCAGTATAACCCCACTTAAATTCTCACATACATAACTAATGCCATACTTTATAGAAGTCAGCGCAGGGTTTGTGTGCAGTGGGGTGGTGCTTAGGTAGTTTTGGTTTCCTTGCATTACTCTGGCAATTTGTTAGTGTCTGCAGGCACTGAGGAGGCGAGAGCAGTCTCCAAGTTACAGCTGGAATACACCCTCCTGTGAGTCACTCGGATCAAGCCTGGGGCTTAATAGTCAGTTTCTAGGTGCTGTCTCCTCATGTAATACAAAGTTGGATGGGATGTGTATAATTCTCCATTCCGTTGGGTGTGAGCATCTCCTCTTACATATAGGCAGGATAGTGCATTAACACCTAACTTCCCCAGGTCATGCCACCACAAGAGTTGAGGAGAATTTTGGTTCTTGGACCAAAGCTATTTACCTGAGTTTATCTTAAATCTTCCAATCCCCATCCACCATGACAGAGTCGTGAGGCTATCAAAGTCTTGAATGCGATAGTTTGAATTTGTGCTTTAAGTTGGTCTGGAACTAAATAAGGAAAGCCACTTTATTTGGTTATTGTATTCTTAATGTGAAAATTTTCATCAGCATTTGACCCATCCTATTGTATAGGAGCAGTGGGTAGCTTCTGCACCCGGAGAACAATTAGGGGTTCAGTGTCTCACTCAACCACACTTCAACTCTTTCTGAAAACCTGGATCAAACCAGCGTCCTTCTGATTACTAGATGACCGATTCTACCTCTTGAGCTATGCCGCCCCAAGTACCCTAAGTCACTGGAATTTTGGGACATTCAGGTGTTGATTAGTCACAGGGATTCAAACAACTTGCTTTCAGTGAATTTTACTTTTTTCACATCAATTTGGGTGACTTGCAGGAATTTTCCAGATTCAGAGTTTTTTTTTAAAGGGGGGGTCTCTTAATTCCTACTATGTTTTCCTGTCATTCTTACACAAATGAACCAAATTAGATAAAATATTCTACTCGAGTGTAAGGACCTATTGCAAGGACTTCACTCTACTACAGATCGCGGGAGGTGGCAAGGATTTTTTAAAAATACACCACGTGTGTTTTGTAACTGGCACATGGACTCTACTAAAGCGCACCCACCTCCCTGCGGTCAAGTGCGCCGTTGCTTGGAGCAGCCAAGCAAGTAACAATTCAGCCCTTTTGTCATATTTCATATACCAAATTCAAATGACATTATAATACGCATCATATATAAATAAGTTTTGATGAATATGTGATGTAAGTCCTAATTTGATTAAACTGTTCCCATAATAGGTTTGCTGGGAAGTGAAATTGTAAGTAGTTCTACTGTATCCTATATTGTAGAATCAGTTCATCTGGACACTGTTTATAGGCAGAACTGTTTTAACACTCATACAGGTGACTTCCTCAGTCTCAACTGACTGAAGGTATCCCTCAACCTTATGCACAGTTGCATAGCGACTGAAACCAACAATCGTTTTCATTACAAATTACTGTGACCACAAACTAGAGTTACAATGGTAATGTTTTCTATTCACAGAGCATTGGGGAATAGTTGGAATCACAGGATTGTTAGATGGTGACAAATGTACTCTCAGCCCCCATTGATTCAGGGATGGTCATTCCTACTGCACATAGATGGCCTCTTTGACTCCCTGTTCAAATCTTTCAAACCAGCATTCCTCCCTATCAAGGATGTGCACATCCTCATCCTTGAAAGAATGGCCACTGGCCTGTAGTTGGGTGTTGACTGTGGAGTCCTGGTCTGATGCATTAGCTCTTCTGTGTTGTGCCATCGTCTTGGCAAGGGTCTGTTTGCTTTCCCCAAGGTACAAGGCTTGGCAATCCTCCTGTCACTTAACAGTGTACACTATAGTGCTCCGTTTGTGCCAGAGACTCAGTTTTTGGGATGGACAAATTTCTGGCACAGCATGCTTTGAGGTTTGAAAGCAACTGAGACGTGGTGTTTGGAAAATACATGTCTCAACTGTTCCGAAACTCCTGCCACATATGGAATCACTATTGGTTTATGCTTAGGCAGCTGTTGTCCTTCTCTGTTCAATCGGCTGGTGCACTGTTTGGGCGTATTCCTGGCTTTGACAAATGCCCAGTTAGGATACCCACACTTAACCAGGGCCTGTTTGATCTGGGCTTTCTCCCCTTCCCCAGCTTCTGTGTCAGTAGGGATGTTGTCAGCTCAGTGGCACAGAGTCCTAATGACTCCTAGTTTGTGCTCCAGTGAATGATGAGAGTCAAACTTTAGATACTGATCAGTATGTGTGGGTTCACAGTAAATGTCAAAAGTCAAATTTCCCCATCACCCATTTTCATTTCCCTGTCTACTAAAGGTAACATGTAATTTCTCTAATCCTCCCTGATGAACTTGATGTGGTTTTAACCCAATGGCTAGGAGGTGTCCCTGGATAGGCTGTCAGAGCCCTCCATTCCACTTCCTCCATATACAGGTTGGCCACTATCGGTGAAACTGGGGAATCTATTGCATGCCCATGCTTCTGCCTATAGTACTGCCTGTCTCCTGTATGTGAAGTACATGGACTGAAGACACAGCTTCAGGCGCAGACATGATTGGTCCGTGTTAAGGGTGGTCCCATTGCTAAGGGTGGGGATGTAAAGTAATTTCATATGGACCACATGAGGGCTGCAGTGGCTCAGCGGTAGAGTGGGCTCCTCCAAGTTGGGGGTAGCGGGTTAGATTTGACCACGGGGTTGTCAGGAAGAGGGCATCTGGCCTTAAAATTCCGTGCTCAGTAAATTTGAGACATATGATGTAAACCGCTTTGAGTGGCCGCTAGACTAGAAAAGCACTATATAAAAATAAGTCCATTTACCACATCCACTGCTTAATCAACAGGAATGCATGTGAACAGAAACGTAACATCATAACGCACCATTGTTTCATCCCCCTACATAAGGATGTCCCTCACCTTATTCATATCAAGTCAGCTGTCTTTGTCCCACTGCCTCATATGCCCTTTTCAGTACACTTAGAATGGAGTCCATCATAACTGAAAAGCTATGTAATGTATCATAGTGCTCTGAACGGGATGTTCATTACTGCTTACCAAGAGGTTGAGAATAGCTGGTGGAAACTTGCAGTTGTTCAAGGTCACTGGGTTAATAATACTGACAATAATAATAATGGCATATCCTGTTTATGTATCTTAGTAATTGGGTAAACCATATAGACTAGGTGTAGCTTCCCCTGAATATAGTAACACTGCTGTTCCAACAGCTGCAAAATGTATCACCGTTTTCTCATAATCTCTGCTTGATCTTTCAGGGGCTCTGTGGCTTCAGTGTTTTAACACCACGGTGGGCATGTGGTTAGCACTGTTGCCTCACACAGCAAGTTTGAATCCCATCCCAGGTTATTTCTGTATGTAGTTTCCATGTTCTCCCCCTATGTCTCTGGGGGTTTCCTCCAGGTGGTGTGGTTTCCTCCCACCATCAAAAAGACATGTATGTTAGGGTTTATACTACGGCCTGTGCCCCTGACTATGGCATAGGAAAAAGAAGAGGAGTGGGTCCCCAGGGGCTGCAGCTGCTCCTATACAATAGGATGGGTTAAATGCAGAGAACAGATTATTTTGTATGCACAATGACAACATAAAGTGGCTTCCTTCTTCTTTGATGCGTGAATCTCTTGGGAGCTTGGCTTTGGTTTTGGTGTGTTTGTGTTAGCAGTGATGCATGTGTGTATATTTCAGATATTTGTGTGCATAGTTTATTATATCAGCAAAAATGGTGGTTGGCATTGATGACAGAGGGGTCATCTGGGCTTCTGTCTGAATGTCTGGAGTTTCATTTAGAACCCATGAGCCTCATCTACAGTGCAGTCAGCTGTCTTTGTCCCACTGCCTCATATGCCCTTTTCTGTACGCTTGGAATGGAGTCCATCATAACCGAAAAGCTATGTAATGTATCAGTCAATAGATTGATTAGATGTCTAAACTAATTAATCTCACTCTTTCAGTCTGTCTGTAGCAAAACATGTAAACTTCCAACACGCTCTAATGGTCATGACCAGAGTTGTTACATCACCACACGTGGCTCGTCCCGTGTGTAATCGGAATCAGTTTATTGGTCATGTAGGTTTTCACATATGCATACAATTTGCTTGGTTTCATGGCCTTCATAGATACTCACATGGGGTTTGAGCATTGCTCTTATGGATTCCATGATCTGTCGGAACTTTTTATACATTACTGAAGCTACTAGATGATATTGTTGTATTTCTGTAGTTTGTAGCTGTAGTTTGTGTCGAGATGTGACAGGGGATAAGGGTAGCACACAGTTTGCTTCGATATTTCAAGATTCAAGAACTTTATGTCCATGTGCAAGCAGAACAAAATTGTAATTGTGTTATTTCAAATGATGCATACAGAGAATAAAGATAGAGTAGAGATAAGAAAAATAAAAATTATATATATATATATATATAATGAGAAAGTACAGTTTGAAAATATGAATACAAAATAGAAGCAATATGAAGTACAGCTAGCAATAAAATACAATACAACCTAATGCGGTACAAAAACATCAGCAAAAATGCAGTAAGGGTGCGGTGGACAGATGGAGTGGCTTAAAGTGATGAGAGTAAATATTTCCAATCTTGGTTGATGGTAGCAGCACCTCAGTCTCATCAGACTGAGGAGACGTGTGAGTTCAGCCGCATCAAAACTTCTAGTAAGGTGTTTTTCGGTTTATTTGTTCATTGCAGTTTCATCTGAAAGGCCTATCTGATAGGAGGAGCTGAAACAGATGGTGTCCAGAGTGTGTGCTGTCTTTTATGATGTTTTCATCCCTCCTCACACAGCAAATGCTGTGAAGTTGTTCTAGTGATGGCAGTTCTGTGCCAACGATGTCCTGTGCTGTTTTCACAGCTTTGGTGCAGCTGCTGTATCAGGTTGTTATGCAGTTTGCTTGGATGCTCTCTATGGTGACTGGTGGATAGTCATTTGGGCAGGTTGCTATTGTGTTTTTTTTAGGAATGGACTTGATGGTGCTAGATTTGAGGCATAAGTATAGAGAGACTGAAAATGTGTGTGAAAACTTCTGCTTACTGCTCAGCCAACCCTGGAGTACATGTCCTTACACAACATCAGGCCCGATTGCTTTCCATGTGTTGATGCTGCTGCAGAGGGTCCACCGTACCTCGGGCGTGTGATCAGTAATGGTCTGGATTCCTTTCCACATTCTCCGTGGGTTAGAGTTACTGTTGAAGTCCTCCTCTATTTGTAGTTTGCAGCTATGTTTTGCAGTTCAAAGTGGAAGTCTGCCTGTGTGCCAGTGTCAGAGGCTGCCATGTGTCGCATTTCAGGTTACTCGAGGTAACAAAACCGATACATCAGTCACTACAATTTGCATAACAGTCCTCAAGCCACATTATAGCTGCTCTCCAGAGGCTCACACACATTATTCTGGAGTGCTTGAGTGATGATGGTGTGGAGGATAAGGATATCCGGACTGGTGTTTTAAAAACAGATTTGACTGCCCCTGTAACTATTAAAACAGGGCAGTTGATGAGGTACTGAATATGTTTCAGACAAGTGCAAGGTCTGGATGAATAAGTTTTTTAAGCACATAGCTATGTTTTTGAGTTGGTCGTATCTAGTCATCCTGGATGCTGACACAGCAGTCAGCACAGCAAGAAGGTCCTGGGTGTGAATCCTGGCTCAGGTCCTTTCCATGTGGAGTTTGCATGTTCTCCCTGTGTCTGTGTGGGTTTCCTCCAGGTGCTCTGGTTTCCTCCCACCATCAAAAAGACATGCATGTCAGCATTAAAACTCCTGCCTGTGCCCCTGAGCAAGGCAATAGGAACAAGAACTGGAGTTGGTCTCCAGCCCCTGCAGCTGCTCACTGCTCCTGTACCATAGGATGGGTTAAATGCAGAAAACACATTTTGTTGTATGTATTGTATCTGTAAAATAATGAATAAGTAAAGCCTCTTCTTCTGGTTTCATGTGCTCCTTCTCCACACAGTTTATGAGATAGAGAATAAATCAGTGCTTTTAAACTGTTTCCCAACAAGTAGATGCGTTTCAGCAGCTGTGAGTGGTGTTAACTAACAGGCTAACACACTGATGACTTTGTGGGTTATTCGAAAATATGAAGGGTAGACGGATTGATGCTGTCCATTAGTAGTTATGAATACTGACTCTATGCAACAGATTGATCACTACACAGATTGACGCTTCTTTTGGTTGGGGTTACATAAGGTGACTGTAATGAGAACCATGCACATCAGTGTGTGTGTGTGTGTGTGTGTGTGTGTCCTGGGGCTGTGGACACACACAACAACAGACCATATTCGGATGACTGATCAAGCTGTCAGGCCAGAAGAGAGTCAGTCTCAGCTCTTCCATATCGTGCCCACCAGCATTTCCCAATATTGTTGTCTACCCCATATGAGTAATGAATATGATTGGATAGCATTTCATTTGTCAGCATCTATGTGGTCATTACTCCTCCCTTCAAACTGAATATGATGTCAGAAGCTACAGTCTGCAAGACTTTAAGGGTTTTCACTTGCATTTGTTTATGTTGACAGACTGTGGCGCTGAGAGGTCATGTCAGCAATCTGGTGTTCCAGCTCCTAGTCAGTCCACCTCCTCACACGCACTCTCCTCTGCCAAGTCCAAAGGCTCTCTACGAAGACAATCCAAACAAGTGGTATTCTTCTTCTTCTCATGCATGCTTTATCTCTGCTGATCTTTCTGCTTGCCTCCCTGTGT